>CM055098.1:42553990-42656756 GCA_029204225.1 Diphasiastrum complanatum | reverse complement strand
CACGGGAGGGATCATAATTCACATTGGGCATTCAATTTCTCCAAACCCAATGAGAATCTCTTTTCTTCCAAAGCTTTTGTGGTTATCAAGCTAAACCATTGGTCTACATTCTTGGGGATCCACGATACCCAATAATTTACTCATTCGATTGCCATATTTTTTTTTATACACAATTCAACATCGGCCTGATGTTTTGGTTGAGTTGATGTTGTTTGTCTTATTACTCAATAGCTCATCAACCTCCTGCTGAATCTCATTTTGGATACATAAAAAGCAATACATTATGCATCTTGAAATTTTCAAACCAACAATGAAAGTGATGGAATCTTTTCAGAGACAAGAGAAGCACTTACATTATACACAATCTTTGCCAACATAAAGCGTGTACGTGGGTACCATGGCGAAATCCCCTTTCTCTTCTCCAGATCTCTAACAATCTGAACTTGAGGCCAATTCTTCTGTTGTGAACTTACTTTCAAAATATGATGCGTCACTCTCTCCCAATTTTCTCACTGAGAACAACACATCTTTCAACTCCATCTTCACCACTGCTTCCTCATTCAATCTACAAGTAGACACGCATTCATGCCGAGGGCAATATCAAACATTAAGAAATTCAGCCTTAACACAGATTGAATAAAAAACAAGGAACATACGTGGCTAGCCGAAAAGTGAACTACGTAACATTGCTTACTTGTGATTCTATTTAACTCTGTCAACAATGGCATGGAATCAGAAGGTGAAACATCGTGGCCTTCATTGAAATATGCTTCTCTATATCAAAACAAAATGACTCAGCAATCTCTTCAATCCACGACTTTGTTCTATGATCCCGTCCCAGCACAAGAACATCTTTCCAGAAAGGTCAACCCAATCTTTATTGTTGGCAAGTTCTCTCTCAAAGGAGTCACTCACTTCCGTCCATATTGAGTCCCATGTGGTTTTGATCTCATCATTAACTTTCACATATACGCCACCTACTCCTTGCAAAGACAACACAAAGGCTCCCTTTTCTTCAAGGTAACCGTCCATTCTAAAAGTAGTCTTAAGAACTTTTTTTAATGGTCCAACCTGACGAACACTCTCATGGATGTAAACTCTACACAGAGGAATAGATGGAGGATGAGTATTTCTTACCATCCTCAAACGCTTTCTTTTTCCCATCATCTTTAGGGTCATCCAAGCTTACATCCTCATGCAAGTCTACCTGCAAAACACGGAATTGAGTAGATAGCTCCTCTTCCTCTTGTGTCTCATCCATCACGATATCTTCCAGACCCACAACTAGGATGTTTTCTCTATCTATAGAAATTTCAATATCTTCTAAACCACTTGAAAAGCGTTGTGACTCAGTCTCAGCTCTCCTGTACATGGACCTTGTCAAAACCATTCTGCAAAAAAAAATTCAAAACAAATACATTTAACCATTCTGCAAAATTTACAACATTGGAACTTTATTTATATATAGCATCTTAGGAAGGGATATAAAGCTCATTTAAAAACAGAGTGTGGACTATAGAGGTCGTCAAGGTACTGCCTCTGAAAGCTGAAACTGATACTTTTTTACTCTCTCAAGGCAAGGCCTTGTTATGAGTGAGTATGATCTGCCTGTGGGGCGCAGGCCAGTGCCAAAATTTTTTGCCCTGGCAGCTCACCTCCAAAGCACGCCGGCATGCTATGGAGGTGGGCTGCTAGGGCAAAATTTTTTTTGCCCTGGCCAGTGCCCCACAAACAGGTGCTACTTTTTAGATTTTAGTAAACTATGAAGCCTAAACAAATATTCTCTGAAAATGTCTAAGATAACTTAATAATGAAACGAGAAGGTCGCTTCCAATGTCAGATCTTTGTTGCCAGAGCGTGTGGTATGTATTGTTATTATTTTCTTTCTTACCGTAAGACAACTTGAAGATCATCATTAGCTTTTTGACTACTGAAAGGATGTAGCTACTTTGTGAACAACGATTCTCCCAAATTTAATGTTTTGCAAATCAAAAACTTTTAAGTTAATTATCTGCAGTACTAGATTCAGATTAGGTTTTGGTAAAACTTCAAACTATAGAAATTTCAATAGCTTGCTTGTGTTGTTGTCTATGGGCATGGTGTATAACAGTCATTGAGATGGATGAAATGTATTCTTCTGGAACTTGTGGGGTGCTGGCCAGGGCAAATTTTTTTTGCCCTGGCCAGCGCTCCACAGGATCTCTCTCTCTCTCTCTCACGGTTCTCTCTTTCTCTCTCTCTCATGGTTCTAACGATGCTCTCTCTCTCTCTCTCTCTCTCTCTCTCTCTCTCTCTCTCTCTCTCTCTCTCTCTCTCTCTCTCTCTCTCTCTCTCACACACACACACACACACACACACACACACAGTTCTCACGGTTCTCTCTCTCTCTCTCTCTCTCTCTCTCTCTCTCTCTCTCTCTCTCTCTCTCTCTCTCTCTCGCGGATGCTCTCCCGCTCTCTCGATCACCACCGGCCTGCATTGTTAAGGAGGATGTGAAGGTTAAAAATCGAGAAGTTTCTTTTCATGTGCAGAGTTTCACAACAAATCCAAATGGAAACATATATGTGGTTACGATCCAAGAATCTCTAAACTACACTTGTGAGGATTTCGTGAGAGGCACAACGAGAGGAAAATTTACACCTTGCAAGCATATGTACTTTATCTACATTGTTGTTTTGGGGCTGGACATTGACAACAACACGGTTATGCATCAACCACGTCTCACTATTTTCGAGTTATTTCAAGTATTATCTAGGGAGAGAAATGTTCCACATCAATAACAAGCTCTGAGTCTTGTGTGATGAAAAATTGGAACACTATTATTGTGAGTCATTGAGTTTAAATGTATTTCTTGACCTAGTTGGGAATATTAGTCATTTTGCTATTGTCGGTGTTAGTTACTTGCAATTTTTAACTTGTGGCATTCAGCTCGTCCATCTATTACATTTTAGCATGATGAAAGAAGTTTACTTGTGTACTTTGACCCTAAACTACAAAAAAAAACAAAAACAATACAGATCAACGAGATATAAATATTAATGTGATCGTGAATTAAAGACATGTTGGTTGGCATTCTAGGATTGGACATTGACAGCAACACGGTTATGCATAAACCACATGTCACTATTTCTAAGTTATTTCAAGTTTTATCTAGGGAGAGAAATGTACCACATCTCTCACTATTTTTGAGTTATTTCAGGTATTATCCAAGGAGAGAAATGTACCACATCTCTAACAAGCTTTGAGTTTTGTGTGATGAAAAACTGGAACACGTGAGTCATTGAGTTTAAATGTATTTCTTGACCTAGTTTGGAATATTAGTCATTCTGCTATTGTCGGTGTTAGTCACTTGCAATTTTTAACTTATGGCATTTAGCTCGTCCATTTATTACGTTTTAGCATGATGAAAGAAGTTTACTTGTGTACTATGACCCTAAACACTACAAAAAAAAACAAAAACAATACAGATCAACGGAATATAAATATTAATGTGATCATGAATTCAAGACATATTGGTTGACATTCTAGGGTTCTCGCAGTTTCTCTCTCTCAACGGTTCTCATGGTTCCTCTCAACGATGCTCTCTCTCTCTCTCATGGTTCTTCTCACGGTTTCTCTCTCTCTCTCTCTCTCTCTCTCTCTCTCTCTCTCTCTCTCTCTCTCTCTCGGTTCTCACGGTTCCTCTCTCTCTCTCTCTCTCTCTCTCTCTCTCTCTCTCTCTCTCTCTCTCTCTCTCTCTCTCTCTCTCTCTCTCTCTCTCTCTCTCTCTCAGTTCTCACAGTTCTTCTCATGGTTCCTCTCTCTCACTCACTAACGGTTCTCATGTTCTCTCTCTCTCTCTCTCTCTCTCTCTCTCTCTCTCTCTCTCTCTCTCTCTCTCTCTGATGCTCTCCCTCTCTCACTCACGGTTCCTCTCTCTCAACGGTTCTCACAGTTCCTCTCTCTCACTCACGGTTCTAACGGTTGCTCTCTCTCTCTCTCTCACGGTTCTCCCTCTCTCTCGCTCACAGTTCTCTCTCTCTCTCTCTCTCTCTCTCTCTCTCTCTCTCTCTCTCTCTCTCACCGTGAGAACCATGAGAACCTTTGAGCTAGAGGAACCGTTCCCACGGTTCTCGCGGTTCCTCTCTCTCAACGGTTCTCATGGTTCCTCTCTCACGGTTCTCATGGCTCTCGCGGTTCCTCTCTCTCAACGGTTCTCATGGTTCCTCTCTCTCAATGGTTCTCACGGTTCTCATAGTGAGTGAGAGAGGGAGAGAGGGAGAGCATCCGAGAGAGAGAGAGAGAGAGAGAGAGAGAGAGAGAGAGAGAGAGAGAGAGAGAGAGAGAGAGAGAGAGAGAACCGTGAGCGAGAGAGAGGGAGAACCATGAATCAACTGTGAGAACCGTGAGAACCATGAGTGAGAGAGGAATCGTGAGTGAGAGAGAGAGAATGAGAGCATCTGAGAGAGAGAGAGAGAGCATCGTGAGAACCATGATCGAGAGAGAGAGAGAGAGAGAGAGAGAGAGAGAGAGAGAGAGAGAGAGAGAGAGAGAGAGAGAGAGAGAGAGATAACCACGAGAACCGTGAGTGAGAGAGAGATAGGAACTATGAGAACCGTGAGTGAGAGAGAGGAACCATGAGAATTGTGACTGAGAGAGAGAGAGAGAGTGAGAACATCCGAGAGAGAGAGAGAGAGAGAGAGAGAGAGAGAGAGAGAGAGAGAGAGAGAGAGAGAGAGAGAGAGAGAGAGAGCATCATGAGAACCGTGAGCGAGAGAGAGGGAGAACCATGAGTGAGAGAGAAGAACCTTGAGAACCGTGAGTGAGAGAGAGGAACCGTGAGAGGAATCATGAGAGAGAGGAACCGTTGCATCGTTGAACCATCGTTTCTCTCTCTCAACGGTTCTCATGGTTCTCTCTCTCTCTCTCTCTCTCTCGCATTATCTACACATTACACGAAGCACACTGCTTGAAGAAGCAATCTGAACAATCCATGAAGATTATGCACTTGGATGAGTCCACAGATCGCCCATCGCTCTCTCAATAGTTCTCACGGTTCCTCTCTCTCAACGGTTCTCATGGTTCCTCTCACGGTTCTCACGATTCCTCTCTCTCAACGGTTCTCATGGTTCTCACGGTGAGTGAGAGATTGAGAGAGAGAGAGAGAGAGGGAGAGCATCCGAGAGAGAGAGAGCATCGTGAGAACCGTGAGCGAGAGAGAGGGAGAACCGTGAGAACCATGAGTGAGAGAGGAACCATGAGAACCGTGAGAGAGAGAGAGAGAGAGAGAGAGAGAGAGAGAGAGAGAGAGAGAGAGAGGAACCATGAGAACCGTGAGTGAGAGAGAGAAATCGTGAGAACTGTGACTGAGAGAGAGAGAGGGAGAGCATCCGAGGGAGAGAGAGCATCGTGAGAACCTTGAGCGAGAGAGAGGGAGAACCGTGAGTGAGAGAGAGGAATCGTGACAACCGTTAAGAGAGAGGAACCATTGTTATAACATCGTTGAACCATCGTTCCTCTCTCTAAATTGTTCTCACGGTTCTCACGGTTCGCTCTTGCTCTCTCGCATTATCTACACATTGCATGAAGCACACTGCTTGAAGAAGCAATCTGAACAATCCATGACAATTATGCACCTGGATGAGTCCACAGATTGCCCATCAATCAGATCAGATTAATGAATAACAAGCAGGATGGCTGGACCGCTCTCTCTCTCTCTCTCTCACTCACTCACACACACACACACACACACACACACACACACACACACACACACACACACACACACACACTCGGATGCTCTGCCTCTCTCTCTAGAAAACATAGCACACCACGTGCCTTCCTTTTTTAGTAGCTTGTCGAAACCAAAATTCGCAAAACTCGCAAAACTCGCTTGTGACTTACTCGTAAAATGCCAAGGCCCTGCTTGAAGAATCAGAAGAATCAATAGATGATATTGTAGCCATTGCGCACATATCATTCTTATCATGTCTGATTTTGAATGCAAATTAGTCTGTTGTTATTCGTGTGTTTGATTCACTTGTTCATTTAATTCCGCACCTTGGTTTGATCTTGTTGAATGCTACATTAATCTGTTAACGTAGTACAACAGTGTCTGTCTACATTTTGGAGGATTGTAGGAATGATACAGCTAGCTGGCAGTGACCAACAATCATATATGAAATTCATCTTAATCGCTTTGCTTTCACATTTCTTTCGCATCAGAAAGTACATGTGGAAAGAAGCATGTTTGGACCCTGTCCTTATATCACATAAAAAAGGTATTTGATATAGTTATTTAAAGCCCCCCAATACTATAGAATGAAAATGACGATGAGAGGAGCAAAGATGAGGTCGTGTAAGGAAATGGAAAATATGTAAAAGTGTTTTGAATCTATGAGAGTCAAAGTTTACATGCTCAAATTATATAAGAACCAATAATTTTCTACTTGGATCATGTTATTTAGAGAAAGGCCAATGAACAAAGAGATGTTGATAGGCTTGGAGGCTGCAATTTTTTTCTCATTTTATATAGTACACCGGCGTGCTATCTTTAAAAGTTGCAATTTTTTTATAGTTATTTTACTTAACACGTATACTTATTATGCTTGGAGATTAAAGAAAATATTATGAAATAACATTTTTTCTCAAAATTTGGTTCTCAAATGTGTCAAAATAAATTTTCTATTTTGTAATTTACTTAGCGAATACACCGACCGACATGGTAGCCGAATCAACTCCATACAAAAATTTATTTGTAAAAAAGTTCTTAAAAAAAACTTCATTTTAAAAAAAATAAAAAATCTGCAGGCTAGCATGTCGACATGCTAGCTTTAACGACTTCATGAACAATTTTTATTTTAATGAAAGTAAACCTATATTTATAGAGTAGCAAATTATTTTGTGATGGACCTATTTAAAATTTGATGGATAGTCAAATTTTTAAGTATGCATCAAAACACAATTCTTGTTATTAAAAAATCATGTAATGGCATAAAAAGAGTAACACACCGTGTGCTACCATTTTGTTGGATCATGGGTAGAAGAAACTCGCAAAAAATTTACTCGCAGAATGTCAAAATCCCCTCATGAGCGATGCACTTGCACATTGTCAAGCAAAAAATCAAGAAAATTTCAATTTCAACGTCCGGATAGAATCTAGTGGTTGGTAGCTTTTCATGTACTGCTCTTTATTATAAAATTGGAATAATTAATTATTAGTATTTATAGTTGATCCAATAGTATTTGTGCTAAAGCTAACTAATTTTGTTGATAGGTTTTGAAAGATAAATATGATATATTTAGCATGAATATTTTGTAGAACATCTTATCCTCGAACAATCAAAGATCATGTGGATGGTGGAATTCTCATGTTTTTTTAAATTAGGGACTTTAATGTAGAATGACAGTTAACTAGTGATTTAAAAACAATAAAATATATGTACAATGTCTCTCATGGGGCTACATCCGAACATCCTTGTCTATATTATACGAAAATGACAAAATATGTTACTAGAAGTACAAGTGTCACAAAGAGAAAATGTTTATCCAAGTTGAAAATCTTTTTGCCAATTCCTTTAGATAATGTACAAATTTAATCTCTCATGCAGATGTTGGGATCATAAATAAACTTATTTATCTTCACATACTATTTGCTTGGAATATCAAGCTAGTATCATATTCAAAACATGCTATCTCTAGATTAGAAGGTGTCCTATCTAAACTAGGGGTTTCATAAGGGACAAGAAAAAATATACAAGGATGGAAAACTTTTAGGAAAGTCAAGAAATCTGCTTGCTAAGCCAGACAGGTTGATTTTTATCAAACCATAAAGGTAAAGCTTCTAGTATTTATTGTTTTCTATTTTGGAGTGGAAGAGAAGGCTTCAAGTTAAAAAGAACTTTCAAATTTTGAATTTCTTTTTGTGTAAATTATTTTTCAGTCTCTTCAATTTGAAGGTTCACAGGAAAATTTAAACCTAATCCTACCCTTGCCAACCCCAACCAACCAACCAACCAACCCTCGCAAATTAGGGTTAACAATAAAAATTGTACAAAAAACAGAAAAACTCTGTCAAAAAAATTTTAACCCTAAAAAGAACTAAACCTAAATGCCTCTCTCTCACATGGATTCTATTTCACTATACTACTTCCTATATGACTTTCGAAGTACAACTCTTTCAGAGTCATAGACCCTTTCTGATACACTTGGACTAATAGAGCACCAGCTAAAAAGATAATTAAACATGCCAATATTAGTATTGCAAACATTGTTTTTTTGAATTGGGGGTTCACGGGGTATGCACCTCAAGTAATTTGATCCACGATGAGGATTCTTTCTTTGTTAGGCTTTGTGATCCAACGATGGGCATTAAGACCAATATGGTGCCTCAATACTACTTGAAAAAACTATAAATCTGAGGGTGGAGTAGCAATGGACTCCAACCCTCTTTTGCTTCATCTCTCCTCTCTCCTCTTTTCTCTTCAAAGAGCAAAATGTTGTGAGCAATGAAATAAATTTACTACCTACGGAGGAGCGTTGGTCCATAAACAAGTTTTCTGACCTTTGAAACTCAGAAATACTGATTTTTAGGTATGTTGAAGGCCGCTGGTCATCCGCATTGAATGTATTCTCTTCAAAAATGCTTTATGTTACATTTTATTTTATGATCGTTGAACTTAATAATTATAGAATCAAACAATGTTGTCTTTACAAACATATAATTGCAACTAGTATTTATCAATCTAACAAAAAAGAATCAAACAATGCCTTAGACAACAATTCTACTCCATTCCATTCCAACTTATTTCCATAATAGCATGCTTGATTTTTTCTAGTGATCTACACTCTCATTAGAGAAGATTCAATATCACAATACTAACATTTCTTTCACACAAGCAATATTCTAAAAGGTTGAAAGTCAGAAGCTACAAAATGTGAAAAATCAAAGCCTTCATTTAACACCCTAACTTATGCCTTGATTTGCTTTTGGTTTAAAAACACAATCCTTGATTCTCAAATCACTGCCCTTGTTTCTAAGCATTCAATAGATTTGGTTCTGAACTTAAGACAAAGAAGATATTACCTGATCTCCACTCCCAAGCCATCCTTGACAAGGGTTTTGTTTTCTATTATCTGATATAGGCATTTCTGAAGAAAAATCCTCAGTAAGCCTGAGCTTTAAAGATCCACTGAAGATAGCCATACTTTGTAGCTTGTAAGTACAAGATCCCCAATACATTGACAGCTAAGAGTAAAGAAATATATGGCAAAATTCTATCCTTTTAGAATACAATTGCCAGAACTGTAGTAGGATGGCTCCAATTTTTATTTAGCCAGAAGGCTGGCTTGGCAGCACTACATCAAGGGTTTCTCTGTGCTTCTTAGCAATTGCTTCTATGCACCATCCATGTCCATCATCCAGTGTAGGCATTCTCACTTCCCTCAAAAGAACAGCAGGTGTATCAGAGTTGGGCATGCTCACCCCAGCTAGAACCGTAAGCACATTTGATGCATTTACGTCCATACACACACTGATGAGAGGTACACCTCCAGGTGCCGGGGGAATGCCTGCAAGCTTGAAGAAGCCCAGCAAGTGATTGTCTTTTACATCTTTTCCTTCCCCTTCATACACCACCACCAGAGCCTCAGGCTGATTCTCATGAGAAGTTGTGACTGTCACATCTCTTCTTGCAGGAATAGTGGAGTTCCTTTGCAAAATGGGCTGGAATTTCCCTCCGGCCAAACCAATCCCAACACTCTGAGGCATGGCTTGAATGGTGAGAAGATCCAGGCTGCCTAATGGGTCTGTCAAGCCTGAAGTGATGGCTCCCTCCAGAGCTACCCCTCTCACTGCTGCCTCCAGAGGATCTATTCCTTTAAATATTTCGCTTTCTGGGCAGATTTCCTGCAGTAATGCTCGGATGCTTGGTATACGAGAGCAACCCCCTACCAGGACAAGGTCTGCAATGTAGCGTGGATCTATTTCTGCATCTTTCAGGCACTGGGAGACGAGCTGCTTCACTTTCTGAAGAATTTCTGCATTTATTTCTTCGAACCAAGCTTTTGTGATTGTTCTGGAGAAGATCTCACCTCCGCCTAGATCCAAGTCTAACTGGGTGCTTGTCTGAGTGGAAAGTATATGGATTGCCTTCTCTGCTGCTGCTCTCAGCAGCCCAGCTAGCTTAATCATTTCACTTGGAGCTCTCTGATGTTTCATCAGCTGAGGGTGAAGCTCGGCTGCCAGATGGTTCACCATATTCTGCAGTAAATCATCTCCGCCTATCACTTCTCCTGCTAGGCCTTTGATCTGAGACACCCCACCAGCGGTAGCCGTGATCGCAACGTCACAGAAGCCACCTCCCATGCTAAAGATCAATGCAAGCTTCTCCATTCCGCTGCCCATGTTGCCCTGGGTGGCCTGCATTTGCAGCTGTGCGTAGACAAGCGCCACCGCAGTAGGCTCAGGCATCAATCTTGTCATAGAAAAGCCAGCCATGGCGCAGGCTCTCTCCAGCCTAGTCTGTTGAAACCGGCTGAAAGAAGCAGGGATGGTAATCACTGACGAGCGGATCACCCTTCCCAAATGAAGCTCCGCCATGGCTCTCAGTTCCATCAGCGCCATCGCCATCACCTCCTCCGGATTGGTAGATCGCCACACATTGTTTGTCAAAGCTGCCAACAACGGCCTCACTCCAATGTCTAGGCTCTGCAGGAGGAAAGGGTAGTGCATGCTTCTGCGTATGACAGGATCAGTGTCCATTCTGCCGATCAACCTCCTCATATTGAAAATGGCTTTGCCTGACCACAGCTCCTCATCCGTGGCTGCGCCCAGAGAGCTCACTCCAGCGGCAGCGTCAGCTCTGAAGAGAATGTGCGAAAGAAGCCGCTTCTGTCCAAGAGCACCAGGAAATAGTTCAACAATGCCATCCCTCCAGATGGCTATGCTAGAGCGAGATGTGCCTACGTCGATGCCCACCGCTGTCTCCACAGACGAAATAGATCGATCGGGGTATAATTCGCCTGTCACCTCGCTATCTGATGCCACAGTGTAAGCTGTATCAGCAGCCATAGCCTGGAACAACAAAAAAATTCTTCAATCAACCTCCAATATTCTGATCAAGTACTCCTTGCAGACAGGCAATCCAGCAAAATTATTCTTGATGATCGATTTATCCTGGGACGTTGAATTCGATTTGCTGATCGAGGCCTTCCTGCTTTACATGTAACCAACTGAAGATTTCTTCTGATTCTCAGCTGAATTACTCAAAAACTGAGATGAATAGGTGGATTTCCAAGAAATTCCGAGAAAGTTGAGGCACATCAGAAAATAAAAAGCCAGACAAACCACCTACAGATAAGTCTGGAAAACCCAAAAGCAGCATGCAGCGAATCTAAAATCAAACAAGCCTAAAGGTAAACAACAAACAAGCACGCCCACCAACCAAGACACCAATCTCATGGAACTCAGAATCATAGCAGAAAAACAGACCGAGGAGGACAATCAGTAGCTGAATTTGGTTTATTCCACACAATCGCAGCAGAAAAAGAGGGCGATTACATAGCAGCAAGGTGAAGTAAGAAAGCTTGTAGGATGCGAAAAAGCACAATAGCACAAGCTCTGGATCAAACCACGCGAAAAGGAAAAGAGCAGGAAGAGAGAGAGAGAGAGAGAGAGAGAGAGAGAGGGAAAATGCGAGAAACGTCGAGAAGGTCCATGGAACTTAACGGCCTAAAAGCTGATACACGTGGCGAATGTTGGAGCGAAAACTCTTAAGCTTCCAGGACCTTCCAATAGGTACCTTATATGTGTAGGGTCAGCTAAGCATAACTCTCTCTCTCTCTCTCTCTCTCTCTCTCTCTCTCTCTCTCACACACACACACACACACACACACACACACACACACACATCTCACATTATGGCTATTTGTTAATCTAAAACCCTTCAAAAAAAGTGTAACCCTAAAAAACCGTAATTTTTTTGAAAAAAACTCTCCATCACTCTGGATCACGCTCGCGCTTCAGCGCTCTCTCTCTTTCTCTCTCCACGCATATATATGTCCTTCTCTCTACGAAAGGCAACTTCTAGATCTTTATCTCTCTACAAAATTTCAGCCTCTTTTTGAAAAGTTCCTTAAAACTGCCCGTCGCCCTTCAGCTACGCCCTTCAACTGCTTGTCATTGACCTTTTAGGGCACACGTGGCCCAATGAAAATGCAGGATTAGTCTTTTCTCCAAAACAACATACATTCTTCCTATTTTTTGTTCTAACCCTAAAAAAACCCTAAAAAACCTTTAAAATGTAAAAAAAACTACGTTCCTCTCTCTCACGCTCCTCTCGTGCCCCCCCTTCTCTATCGCGCTCTTATGTTTTATATCCGTGTCTCTCTCTCTAGAAGGTTTTCCTTCTCTCTCTAGATGGTTCTCTTTCTAGAAGGTTCTCTTTCTCCCACTTTGCTGCCCTTCAAAAAAAAAATTAGGGCCGACGTGGCCCAATGAAAACGGTAGAATCGTGTTTTCTCCAGCACTGCTCACATTCTCTCACTCACTCACTCAGTCTCTTCGAGCCCTCTGAGGGGGTTTCGCGAACGCCCTTCCCCAAGCGAAAGGGAAAGTCAACATTAAAGGATTGAACATGGGAAGGGCTTTGGCTTGGAACTTGGTTGAGGCTCGATGCCCAACATGTAAGTGATGGGCTCGTGCATGTTTGTTACTTACTTTGAACTGCAAAAATCGATTTTGCATGCCATTTTTTTGCGAGGATCCAATGCATGTCTTCCTTGCATGAAACCGTATGCATGTATTCCTTGCATGGAAGATGTGGCATGTTTACATGGTTTACCCACACCATATATTACAATGTTCTAGATTTTTTATTTTTTATTTTGAGAAAGCAAAGAGAGCCTTTCATGTAGAAAGATGGAGAGATCGAATCAGTGATGGTTCAGGCATGGGAGAGAATTCTTTATCAACAGACTACGTTCTCTTGTTGCCCTTTCTCATATTATTTCCTCTTGCTCACACTCACATTAGCACTCCCAACCTTGCAATCCACCACCCTCTTGGGCTCTAATCTCAATCCCCACGAGTTACTACCTCTAGTGTTGCAATTCAAGAAAGGCCTATTTCAATGGGAGAGCTCTCATATTTGGACATACAAACCATAAAGGTCTCGGATCTCACACATGGTAAAAACAATATATGTGTTATGCCGATGACATTCATTCCCACCTACACGCGGAACACATCCTTGGCTTTTCAAAAGACAGATGAGCTTGCAACTAAGGGCGTGGATAGCCAGTGTATCAATGAACGATGCGTTTATTCTCAAGGCGCAGGAGGAAAGCTTAGCAGCGGATGACAAAATACTTCTGTTGTCAGATGGCAATGCAGAATTCACCATAGCACTTGGGGTGGGCGACTTTGGATCTAACAGAAAATCCCCAAGGCTTGGGCTTGTCTCTTGGAGGTATGGCTTACTAGCAAAAGATGGGGTGGTGAAGGTTCTAAATTTGGAAGAAGGGAGATCTTTCATTGCGAACAGTGCTGAGGAGTCATTAAAGTCTTTGTAGCAGCTTAATGGACATATCCTTTCTATAGCTTTGCTTTTAGCTTCACAGCTAGAAGTTTGGATGGATGGATGGATAGATAGACTAATAGATGTACGGATCATTTTGCACTATAGGAATACAAATGAGTATAGTCACTTGCCATCAAATTTAGCTTTAACCTGAATTTTTGAAGTTCTTTTAAGACAATAAAAATATTTTTCTAACATATTGTGGATGAGATTTTGAAAACCCTTATTGTTTTCCCCTACCATAGTTGAGTTAGATAAGAGTGGCTTATTTGGTGGCTGAAATCTCAAGCTTGATTGCTTGTGTGCATTTAGAGAGGGACATTGTGAAGCTTTGCTCTATAAGTTGGCAAGGCCATGCAATAGTGTACAATGTACTATTGTTTAAATTAGTGGTTGTTGTGCACAATGGGGCCTAACCATCATGTAAAAATGAAATTAAAAAATCACTATTTATCTTAAGGCAATTCATGTGACAAAGTAGAGTTTTGAAATGACTTATAGCTAATAAAATTGCTTAAACAAAAACCATTAAGTTACTAGAATGTAATTTGAGCAAAGTCATGACCACACGCAAAAGGCACCAAGCAAAGTCTATTTTTTTTAGATATGAGAATATAATCTCATGAGGGTACTCTTCCTCTTTCCTTTTGGTATCTCTAAAGGCTCCAACATTGATCAAAATTTATGTTTTTCACCTAGGAGTTAGTGCACTTTGTGTCTTTGTAGTTTCTTTCCAAGAGTGCAATCACAAAAATGTATTTCTTATAACTCAAACATACTTTCTACAAGAAATAGATTGAGATTTGTGCTTCTTATCCTTTTTAGATTCACACGTGCAAGATAAATTTTACTTATGCATAAAATTGACAAAATTTGGCAATGAGAGATGGAGAGCGAGTAGAGAATTGGACCCAACCCTACCAAAATTGTGATGGAGAAAGCCACACCTTGTAGTACCTTGAGAAAACAATGAACCTATGATAATTCCTCATGTTCGGTTGTTAACATGTTATGGGCACAATCCAATAAGAGAAAAGATTCCCTTGTAATGTTGCTTTGTGGCTACATTTAGACTAGATATTTGGGCTAACATTCCACATGTGTAAATCCAAATTGTGAGACTTACTATAGCCTAGGCCACATGACTAGCATGTTTTTATGCTTATTCATAGAACATAGCATTGAGAATGACTTGTGTTGTGGGCAAAGCCACTTTGTTGGTTTAGAATAGGTAAGGTTTTGATAAGTTAGATGAACTATCTTAATGAGAGGTCACTGTCATTTCTTAAATCTAAGACTTGAGGTTTTTGTCCTCTTCTTCATTAATATCTCTTGCTCGTTCTCCCTCTCACTCTTTTCTCTCTCTTTCTCTCCCTCTTGTCTCATCTTCTTCCTTTCTTGCCCACATTTCTTCTCATCTTCTATGCTCGTTCCTTATTCTCTATTGATCTCCTTCTTTCTCACTCTTTTCTACTTTATTTCACAAAACAAAGCTTTGTCTCACTTAGTTTTAGTTTTTCGATTATAGTATTTTGTAAGTATATTTTTTGCTTTTTTTGGATCTTGTTATGTTTGAGTTGTAGGATCTAATAATCTCATTTTGCGGAAACTACTCCCAATTGTGTATATCATTCTTTGTGTATAGTTTTTTTGTTTATGCATTGTTTTATGCTATGCTACATGATACTACCATTCAAATGCAAATTGTTGCAAACTCTCTATAACTTGTAAATTTTTTTGCAACAACATTGGTGCTAACATAGAAGCCTAAATAAATGGGAAGTTTTTGTATATAAATCTAATATTTTTTGTCTTTTGATTCTTGTTTTACATCTTATAGTTGATTTTTATGCTCAAACTGATTCTTCAATGGAGTGTCAAAATTGGTAAAACACACCTGGATAAAATACTCTCTCACATTATAAAAACCAAAAAAGAATTATTTGCATGTACTCATGTACTTTTTACTACTTTTCACCATAGACACATCTTGACTGCTTCAATGATTATGCTAATGTCGAGTACAATAAACCCTAATAAAGTTTGATGAGTCACGTGCAAGTAGGTGCAAGTACTTTTTCTTATTAAAACACATTTTATTATAGGTGCATCATGACTCCATGAGCATCACCTACATAGACAAGTACAATAGTTTAAGGACTCTGAAGGGATAACCCCTAAGATGAGGATAGGAGAACACAATAAGAGAGACTATGGAGCCAAACCGCCCAACCAATCCTAGATCAAAACTGTGTTGGATTATTCTCCTTCTTACCAATCGTCTAATCGGTTTTAATCTTCATCCATTGTTTATCCAGTTCTGTGGATTTTCCCGTGTGTTTACACAGTCAAATGCTTTAGCCAAGCAGTAGCATTCAAAGCATCCAGAAGGCAATTCGAACCTATAGAGATCCTTGTGAAGTTGGATCTTTTTGAAGATGTGCATGCATTCTATGAAGCCATGAATTTCCAATTGCATGAACAACTTTGTAAGCTTTGCAACAAACCACTGTTGCATTTAAAAAATATGAATAAGAGTTTTTGTCTTGTCTCATTGTTGCACACAAATAGTAATTTTTCTCATCTTTGCTTTGAAAAATTTGGATCTCAATTCTTCGATTTCTTTGATGCTGAATTTTTGTAAGCAAGAAAAAGAACATCAAATAATACGCCCCGTACCTTTTGAATTTCATGTCTTGTAATCAATTGTTTTTGAAGTTTTGTTAACATTGGTGAAGATTTCAAGTCTCTTTTGTATTTTTTCTTTCGTTTGAAGTCTAATTTGTAAATTGACCTTGTACCACTTGTGGTTGGTTGAATTGGTTGAGAAGATGTAGGAATTTCTTGACTCCGAATATCTGCTTCGACCTCAAGTTGTTCATTTAGCTCAGCTAGTTCTACATCTCCAAAAGATTATGGATATTGAATGAATATAGCCCTTTTAGATTTAATGTGACGAAGGTCACATTGAGTGGTAGGCCTTTTTTGAATATGTGAAAAGCTTGTCCGTCAAGGATCAATGGTCTGACGAGGACAATGTAGATGTACTTGAAGCAGTGACTGAGTAAATTGATTCATGTGAATTTTCACTCACTAATTCTTCCAATTCATCAAAATAATGCCGCAATTGTGTTCTGCCAATATCTGAATTGAAAGAAGAGGAATTAACATTTCTAACAAGTTGTGTTATAAGTGTCATTTTTTGGTAAGTAGTTAGTTGAGGAACTTCAGATGATGACGCTCATGTCGTATCATTAATAGTAACAAGATGAGAACCATAAATAGTGGCTATATAAAAGAAGGCTCTCATTGAAAACATTAGAAGAGGACTTAGTTGTTTCTATGTACTAAGTTACAACTACTGGAATGGAAAAGAATGAGCTACTTGCCATTTTAATATCCTAAATTTTTTAATTTGAATCCTATGTAGAACATTGAGAAAAAAGAAAATTCAAACGTGAAAATTCAAACACACAATCACAATTTTAACATTATCCTATGTTGCTCATTGAAGAGTTGCAAAGGCTATGCCAACTTCAATAGAACAAAACATTAAAAACAATAAGAAGCACATTCAAAACAAAGTAAAAAATGAAAGAGCTATTTTTAATGGGCAAAGGCTATTCCTTAAGTACTAGAGCGTAGCCTTAGGGTTAGGGTTAGGGTAGGGTGGGTGGTTGGGTAGGGTAGAATAGCGTTTGTAAGATAGGGTTGGGTGGTAGAACTTCAGTCACTGATCATCTGAATGAGTTCAAACAACCGTTCAATCAGCTAGCTGCAGTAGATTTGCCAGTATCGGACGAAGATGCTAACATGTGTCTTCTATCTAGTCTTCCTCCCTCTTACGACAATTTAGTATTGCTCTTGAGCAATGCTCCTGACCTTTCTCTGCAAAAGTTGACAACAAGTTTATTGCAGGAAGAAGTAAGAAGAAAAAGCTTATTCACATAGGATACAAAGACAGTCGCCCTCTATTTGAATAAGCAACAGTCTCAAAATAAGAGAATTTTAAAGGACAACAACAAAAAAGCTGAGTAGATTGATTCAGACCAACAATCACAACAACACAATCGACAACATCAAAAGCCAAAAACCAAACTCTTCTGCAAGTATTGTAAGAGAATCAATTACGACATCTAAGACTGTCGAGTTCTCAAGCACATTGAAACAAATAAGTAGATGCAGCAGGATGGGGTATCTGATTATGCTAGAACCTCTCATGAAGACCTGACATTGCTAATGGTACAAGATGATCAACAATGTAGAGATGTCTTACTTTGGTGCTTCTCAGCACATGACTCCATGCAAGTTCCTATTCAAAGAACTCACACTAGCAGATTCGAAGTATATTTACTTCGGTGACTCCAGTACACATCAGATTGAAGGACAATATTCCATACACCTTCATCTTCCAAATGGTAATTCAACATTGCTTAATGACGTACTTTATGTACCTAAGCTGACAAAGAATTTACTTTCTGAGTACTTCAAATGCCCAGTTATGGCATCAAAGATTAGGACATTTAAACATGAGATCTATCTTGTACATGCATCATAACAGTATGGTTAAGGATTCAAACATTGCACAGACATTCGACATGTCTGTGAGATGTGCTTACCAGGCAAATAGCCTAGATCAAGATTCCCAAAGGGACAAGCCACTAGAGCTAAGTGTTGGAGAAAGAGGGTGTGTTAGTGTGAGAAATAAAAATAGCTCAAAAAGAAACGAACACGAAAAGAAGCGAACTCAAAACTTGAATGAGAAACGAACTCGAACAGAAAGTGTATTACTCCTTCCCTAAGCATGACTACGCCTATCAGAAACGAACAGAACGTTAGTGGTAGAAATCATGGTCGATCTAAATACGCAGCCAAACATTTAGCAACAAAACATCAGAACATTAATTTGTCGCGAACAACTAGACAAATCATTAGTCACGAAGAGCTAGACTTAGCTCGACTGATAATCAGTCGTGAAAGACAAGACTAAATATTAGTCGCCAACAACTAGACTAATAATAATTTGCTAAATATAGATTACCAAATTGAGCAATAAGAGAGTCAGACAACATGTAGAAAAGCATCGCAATATTGACACAAATATGAACACAGAACAAAACAGAGCTGTTATCAGATTAAATATAGCAAAATATACATGTCAATAAGGTTGTGGAGCACAAGACAATAGCGGACGAAACCGCGTGCTCTACAAAGCTAATTCAATCTGAAAAAAAAATGAACCTGTTACTGACAATACAAAAGAATCAATGCGCAAGACATCTACTTCGTCTATCTCTGATAAGCTTCTGATGCTATTATTTTCACACACTACTAAATACGCAAGTGGTATTCAATATATACACAATTTTACAGATGTGTAGGTGAAGAAAGTACAAAGTGGATGTGCTGTCTGTAGGAGATCGTGGGTGGCTGCTGTCGTTGTCAAATCTGTTAGCACAGTTGCATGGGATGAGCGTGAAATGGCCGTGACGTTAGCCTTTGCTGGAATGAACGTTGGTGAAGATGCGAAAAATGTGACAC
This sequence comes from Diphasiastrum complanatum, assembly GCA_029204225.1. Classification (NCBI taxonomy): domain Eukaryota; kingdom Viridiplantae; phylum Streptophyta; class Lycopodiopsida; order Lycopodiales; family Lycopodiaceae; genus Diphasiastrum; species Diphasiastrum complanatum. The sequence continues at coordinate 42,637,656 of CM055098.1, read as the reverse complement.
TCTGACAAATGCCTTAGGATTTGATTTACAGGGTGCCTCCACTTTTCCTAGGGCACCTTTGTTCACTTATTCACTCAATTTGTGAACACATTTTTCTCTTTTTGTTGCTTATCTCTCTTGGATTACCTCTATCATCCATTTCTTGCTTACTTAATTTATTCTTTACTTCTTAATAATTTCTCGAATATAAGACATCATACTGGTTTATATGAATTTTTTTCAACATGAAGTTATTCTTCTAAAAGACTGTTCTGTCATATTTATTACTACTTGTGTGAATAGACTTGGAATTCAGATAAATTCTAAAGTTAAAGTCTCTCAATTTCTTAAACCTAGAATATCTCTTTGTGCATAAATAGATTTCGATGGAATGATAGTTTCTATCACTCGGGTTGAAAATATTTGAAGGAAAACTTCTGTTTGTAATAGAGTGAATCTTTTAGTGGAAGCACTTATTATTGACTTTTCTTGGATCCATATATTTTCATATAGCATCTTTCCAGTTAACTTTTATTGAAAATTATAATTTCTTTAAAAGGAGGGGTGAAGTGGTGGGATAAAATTTCATTTGGGAATCTGTAGGTTGGATAGTTTTCGGAAGAGAACCAATTGTGGTATAAAAATGAGATTTGATCTAGAATGAATTTTGGACAGATTCAGAGTAAGATACCTAATTGGAACTTTTCGAATAAGAGGAATTATCTAGAAATTGTGTGGACAATCTGGATCTAGAACATGTTTGAAATTTGAATCACTATCTATAAGTAGTACAATAAAAGGTCAAAGGTTACTAATTCCATTTTGGTTGGAATAGAAGTAAGTTTGATCAGAATTTAAGTCTGAGAGTTTTGTATTGGATCAACCTAATCTTAGTTTTAGTACTAGGATCAGAGAGGGGTTGATTGAGTGAAAAAATTATGTAATGAGAGGAAATTTGTTTGGAAAACTGTTGGGAGTAAATTTTATTTGTCTCAGAGATTTTTCTGGATATGTTATTTACTCATGAGAAATCTTTCGCAGTTGAGTTACAAGATCTCAGTGAGATATGTGAGTAACCTATGTGGGTTTTGGAGGAATTTGCCAGATAAAAATATGTTTATGTACTGGGTCATAGTGAGATTATTCAAATATGTGCACGATTAATCTTGTATGAATCTACTGTGTATTCCTAGTTACTAGGATTATATGATGCACTTAACCTAGTCAGTGAACATAGACATATGATCAAGTATTGTTTGACAGATACTTGCAGAGTTAACAAATCTTTGTGTGGAAGATTTATGGATTAACTTATAAATGATTTGGATAAGGATCTAAATGTGGTGTCATACTGGTATAATTAAATTCTTCACCTAGACATTTGAGATTTCTAAATCATTGGCAATTAACTTGAGTAGTTGATTACTCCAGAATAAAGTTAATTGGTAAAACAATCAGTGTGATGAGGATTCACCAGAAACTGATAATTTTGATTTATATTGCTTGTCAGACGCATGATTAGTGAATCATCAGGTTCATCAATTAAAATTTATGTGCATCGGATATACAATATTCTTGGGATAGAGTATTCCTTAGTTAAGGAATAGACTCAGCTCATTAGTGATTATATCCCAAAGCGCTCAATTGGATAACAAATCATAATGAATCCAAGAATAATATCTGAATTGATATTCAGTAGGACTTTGGGTATCTAGATTTGATACTAGATTGTAATCTAAAGTTTTTGTAGTTGAAGATGATTGTCATTTTGGTATGCATTTAGTCTTTAATTACCAGTGGTTTATAGACCTTGAATCTTGCACTTCAGTTAAAGAAGTATATTTCTAAATCCAGTATTTTCTTAGTGGAAAGATTTTGAAATGATTCTCACTTTTCCTAAGTTATGTGGGACATATACTCCAATATTCTGTAAATAAATAAGTATGGTTTTGGATTCCAGAAAATTATGATTGACGAATCATATGAATCTAAATATTTATGATTGATGGATCATAAATAGGTACTTAATTATTGTAAGAGGATTTAAAGGAATGGTGACGATTCTTAAGTGTGATGGTTGATTTTTGATCTATTATCTGAGTAAGAATTCAAATCAGTATTTTGAATCTCTCTACTCTAGTATCTTATTGAGAGCCTATGGATCTCACAAATATTCTCACAAGATAAGTTATGTTATTTGTGGAGAATTTATTTAGTCTAGTGGATGCTATTCTACTACAGTTTATGGTCTGCAGATGCTTGAGTACAGTTCTTCATTTAATTGGATCTCCAGTTATCATTGGAGACAGACAAGTCTATTAAGATGAATGAATACTATTTTCTTGTATTTGGTGTTAGAAATAGGAGCATTTAACTCAAAAGATTATCTGGGATACTCAAACTTGAGTTTTAATCATTCTATATCTTAATGTTTCTCCTATAGATTCTAGTTGAATGAATTATTATATCTTAGAATTAGACTAAGGATAGTTGTACTTGGAAGCTTTTTATGAATTATCTACCAGAGTTTGTGGATAATTTCAGACTATAATTATTATTATTATTTCTTTAACTTTAATCTCCTAAGTTAGGGAGTATTTCACTCAATGGTTCATGTAAGTGTTTTACATGAAGGTGATGTTACTAACTTGTGTTGAGTGTAACCCTATTGAGAAAATATATCTCTCAGTGTACTTTTCCAAACCACAGTTTGTACTCCAGAACAGAGATTAACGGTTGACAACAGTTTTTCTTTGAGTACTTGTTTGATATGAAAGTCAGACTAAGGATAATGATTTTTTCGGTTAATATTGAAAGTTAAAAGAACTGTAATTCTTTCCTGTTTTGAGGAGCTTCTAAGGATAGAAGCAGTTTAAGGAGGGAAGAATGTCATGGCCATATTCGGTTAAGGACCTGGAATAGTCCTAATATGGTAGACCGACTCTCCGGTATTCGAGATTGTTGGTCACGCCATGATTTAATTCCATGTCAAGGCCAGTTTGTGACTAATAACCTTGAGAGGACCCAGACACTCTAATTGAGACATGGAGTAGTGCATGTCTATGTGACGGATATAGGCAGGAGGACTGCATGAAGAGATGTGATCTATTTATAGTTGACCTGCATGGGGGTTGCATGTTTTTATGCACAAGACTCTACTCTCTATATAATGAGGTAGGGATTCCTCTTGCTTCACATGGCATGGCTTGGGGGCTAGATCCAGATTTGATCTAGGATTGGTTGGGGCGTTTGGCTCCATAGTCTCTCTTATCGTGTTCTCCTATCCTCATCTTAGGGGCAATCCTTTAGGGTCTTTACAACAATATTGCTAATTTTTTTTCTTCCAATTGTTGCACATGTTTTCATAAGCTATGGAGGGCTTGCAAGATGATGCATTGAATTGAGATTGTCATGTAGCATAAGGCGAGGGGTTCAATTTATTGAGGAGCTATTGGAAAGTTCACATCACATCAATCTGACAAAGCAATGTTGAGATTAGAAACTATACCAAAAACTATGATATAGTAATAAAAATTTTCTCACCATAAAGAGAGCTTGAAAAACTCATGAAACAAAACAAGAATCAAAGAAAAAAAAAGTGCAAAGCTACAACAAATTAATCTATTTGCACCAAGAAATTTAGCATTAAAATATTTATGGTGAAAATAGAGTGGGACTGAGGGAGAAGAGTGATAGAAGATGAATATAAAAAAATAGAAGTGTAAGATATAAGTGGGAAAAGAGGAAAAGTAGAAGAGAGAAAAAAAGAGGGAGAGGGAGAGGGAAAGAGAAAGAGAAAGAAAGGGAGGGAGAGGAGGCAAAAACCCTCAACTCTTGCAATTAGAAATTGAGGGAGAAGGTATTAAATGTCACTTAGAGAGACCTTTTTAATAAGAGGTGACCACATAAAAATAAGAAATTTAAAAATAAGACCCATATGTAGTTACCTCTTATTAAAAAGGTCTTTCTAAGTGAACTGAAGCTTTGTAGTAGGGAACACTACCTTCTCTCTCTTTTCCTCCGCAAAATACCTTTGATTTCTCTCCCATCAATGCATTCATAGAATATCCACGTAAGCAATATGAGGGAGAATTGGCTCTATGTGTCACTATCCCCCCCCCCTCTCTCTCTCTCTCTCACACACACACACACACACACACACACACACACACACACACACAATTGGGACCTTTTTCTATTGGCATGTGAGTGGGTGCACATGTGATAGGATCTTTGAGCTCTCCACCAATCTCCTATCGAAGAACATAGTGGAGTGTCATAAATCTCTCTCTCTCTCTCTCTCTCTCTCTCTCTCTCTCTCTCTCTCTCTCTCTCTCTACATTGACCTTTATTTTTGAAATCATTTTCTTTTCTAGGGTGGGTATGAACTCTTTAATATATTACTTAATGTTGTTGAGAGGGTAGTCTAGTCATTGTTGTCATATAATGCGACCATGGGGTTGGCTCAGTTGGTTAGCTTGACATCCAAAGTTTCTTTGGTCTCAGGTTTGAACCTCCCCTTGAAAACCAAGAAGCATTGTTGTCATATAACCCAACGGAATTGGCTCATTAACATCTTGGGAGTAAGGGAGACTGATAGCAAGTTTTTGGGCATAGGAGAAATGTCCGACAACTCTATCTTTGTCCTGGCGAGTGAAGCATTTATTGATAAGAACAATGGGTCGAGCCACATTTTCCACTTGCACCTCAAAAATCTCTCCTTGACTGCAACCATAGAAATATGGGGCATGTAGGTGACATTCATCTCCTTTGTAATTTGAAATTGGGGTGGCATGTGACATGGATCACATTCACATGAGCAAACCATTTTGCTGGGTAAATTGTGCATGAGCAAACTCACTCATGAGGCATGTAAAAATCTTCCTAAAAAGTCATAACATAGAATGAAGTCACATGCCGAAATGATGACATACAAAGGGCCTCTCCAATTTGTGAATGTTACTTGGGCCCTCAATCATATACACATTATTAATATTATTCTTATGTTGATTTGTGGAGATGTCGTCTCCCCCAAGAGTGCAAGCATCCTCATCCGACAATCCGAACGATTCCATCCGAACGATAAAATATTTCAAGGCCTCTAGATCATTAGATAACGATGGGGGCATCCCCCACCATATGTCAGTATGAGGAAAAAAGTTTCTCGAATTTTGTGAAAGCCGCTCTAGGTGGCTCATTCATTCTTACTTAGCCATGAAAGTTTAGCGGCGAACGGTATCTTAGTGGCAAGATGGGACTTTGAGTTCGCCATCGTGGGATATTCTGACAAGTATTCAGATCTGGCCATGTTGCATACATGTCAACCATCAAAAATTTACCGAAATGATAGATAGGCTAGACAAAACACGTGGATAACATCTAAGAGGCCGCGCTCTCAGGTAGTGTGTGCTTGTAAGCCCCATGGGTGGCACAAATGCCTACTCTCTATGTGGCCACTGGCAGTCTGTCTACCGCATCAGTACTTATCCTCCCATATGTTAACGGCATGGTCTAAGTGGAAGCTCGCAACCGTCGGATCTGATAGCCAGCGTTCAGATCTTGCCACGTGTCATCAAATTGGAACTGAATGTATCCTCCGTATCTGTTCTTTGCTGTCGCTGAGTCATCTGGACGGTACGATATAGCTCACGCGTTTCACGTGATCGAGCTCGCCACGTGGCAGTCCTACTGCAACCGTTGGATTGTCATTGTAGATGCTCAGATTTTGCCACGTCTTGTAGGTGGCAGGTCTGCCACGTGGCAGGAACGGATCACTTGAAATGTATCGGGGGCCCCGTGGGTCTGCATCAGCAGCTAGCGACAGGCAGGGACGGGGCGCTATGAGCACGGGAGGTTCTGCACGCGACCACTTGGATTGATGACACGTGGTCGAATCTAACGGCTGGTGGCTTTCCATTATTCCTTGCCGTTGACGATGGTCGAGCGAGACTGTGAGAACGCAGATAATTGAAGAGAAAAGAGAGAGCAGAGAGAATAGAGAGCGAGAGAGAGAGAGAGAGAGAGAGAGAGAGAGAGGGAGGGAGAGGGGAGAATGGAGGACGATAATGCGAGTAGCTGCTCGTATCGTCGTGCAATGCGATCGTGCAGCACTGTAAGGTTTTCGTCGCCCACAAGAATTAGCTCTTCTTCTTCTTCTTCTTCTGTAAGTGGTAGTAGTAGCAGGAACGAGGATTATGATGGTGTATATGAAAATGATGGCGATCAGGAGCTCGTAAGATTATGCCAAGGTTCGGTGGAGTCAAGAGGATTACTAGCGTCCGAGGAAGCGCAGGAGAGTGGACGGCCTGGTGCCGCTGATCATTTGGTGGTGATGGTGAATGGCATTGTAGGAAGGTGCAATTCTTTCTTTTCAACTGTTTCTTTGTTTAGATGTGGGATGTGTGACACGTTTATTGATGGCTGGTTTTGCAATAACCATCTTAATCAGCAATTGTTCTTTCTTTTTGGGTAATCAAGATCGTCAAGAAACTTGAGTAGACATGTCAATCTTTTTTTACTTCTCTTGCCTGGATTAGTTGATAGAGTATCGTTTTTCCTTATTTTATTACGATCCACGAGCGAATGAATTATTATTAAAACGCTTTAAATAGTTGAGTTTTTTAATCAGAATAAGGATACCATTGCTATTGGTGTGGATATCCCCTTCATTAGACAGAGCTTGTTATCTGTTAGTGGAGTGTCGGATTTTCTGATTTTAGTACGAAACTTGAGCGAATGAATCTTGTTTTAGGTAATTGAATTGATTAAAGATTATATCAGGATTAGAAGGCTTTTGTTATTGATTGTTTTGATTTGGATGTCCCCTTCGTAATACAGACCTTTTGGTATCCGTTGTCTTACGTCTGTGCTTGAATAAAACTTGAAAGGTATTTAGGCATGCGATGATTTGTGTAGCTTGTGAGTAGAAATTCATGAGCTATTGAATCAGTCTTCTTAAAAAATCGCATACTTAGCAGCGCGTGTGTGGCTTGCGTGTACTACAGTCATACTTCGAATATTTAGTAAAAGATCGTTTTATTCTCAAACAAAGTAAGATGACAGTCTTTCTGATGAATTATTGCCGATGCAAACGGCAATGCCTTAGATATGTACGCTTTATTTCATTGGTTAGTAGTAAGTGAGTAAGTGTCATCGATCTAGAAAAGGCTACAGCTTTAAACATTTAGTATGGGGGTTTTGTGTTCAAGCTTTTTGTTCATAGAGGTTTGATTCTCTTTATATTTCTATTGAAGTTGGAGGAGGTTAGGACCACTAAAGCCAGGAGGCTTTACTCTAAAGCATACCGACCAACGATGCATGAAACCCCACCCCTAGGGATGTTCAGGTGAAGATCACGGATCTTTGAGTTGTGGCCACCTTCACAATCATGAATTTACCTGGAACCCCGACATCCTATCGCTTGTTACTTGTTCGCGCATGGTTGAAGATAGCAAAGGTACGTCGCAATTGGGGTATCAATAGGATAATTATGGAAAATCGTGACTCCGCCATCAGAATTTGATCCTTCCACTTGGATCATTAAACGTACAAGTCCACAAGACGAGACGAATTCCTCCACAATCAATCTTATTATTGATCCTATCCAGAAACGTAGGAAGAATCATATGTCATGAAGTGCCCCTCAAGATTCGGATAGCAGTTTTTTGGTTTCTATGATTTGTTCCATTGGAAAGTTCATACTGCAAACCAAATTCAAAGTTGAAATATTCGTTTTTTTTCTATGATTTGAGCGAGATTATTTGCCTGTGTGATCTTGAAGAACAGTTTGAAGTCCACACAGTAGATTGACAAAGGGAAATGTATTTTATACTGAACATAGTTTTAAGCGAGGCCTTGTAAAGACTCACATGACAATATAATTGCCGAGTTGGGCCACCATGATGGTCAGAGTCTATATGGAACTTGCATAATTCTGCATACCGTTTGATTCTCTCCCATGAATTCTGATCCGATTAAACTGGCAGGTTGTCTTTATGCTTAATGAGGGGCTCACAGCCATTTTCTTTTTTCTGAAAATTTTGGAGCTATTCCAGAGTCGAAGTGAATCGATAAAGATTCCAAATGTTAGATTCACTTATGATGCTGATTTTATCTTTCATTGAGAAATCATTTTTTTGGGGTTGAAAGCAATAATATAACAAGGTTGCATGCAGTTCTCTTTGAACCTATACATAAAAAAAGAATAAACTTGTGGTGCCTGGAACTAATACACTTTTTCAACAAATGGAGCATTCTCAAAGAATCATGGTTCGAACTTCTTTGATTTGATTTGAAGATCGGAACCTGGCTTGTGGTGCTATCTATCTTTGTTTTCTTGTTTAGACTCAATCAACTACTATCAAGAAAGACCTCACTGATAGGTCTGGTGCCAGCGGGCATGTGCTCACTGATGCAGTGCGAAAGACTGGAAGTTTGCAGCAGACCAAATCCAAGCAAAATTGGGAGACAAAATTATTGTTCATTGTATGTATGCAATCTGTGCTGACATTTGGGCTGTTATCCCCATCTGAGTTTGAAGCTATTCTATCATCTATTTTGAAGTTCTATTGTAAAATCATCTGTGTCTGTATACCAATCACTTAGGTAGCTTAATTCTCTACTCTGTAAATCAGATTGGTGACATGCAGACTTGTCAATGCAGGTAGTTCTTGCAATTCAGCACTAACAACTTTCAATGGCATTGACTTTATGGGGAAAAGATTGGCAGATGAGGTTTGTATATGTACATTGGATCGTGAAGTTACATCTATCATCTGCCAGTTTGGATGTTTGGATGAGCTTATCTTGTCTATAAAGAACTCTCATCAAATGATCTCCAGCCCTTCATTCTTTAAAGGCTATCAAAAGATTGAAGTATTTCTGTAGCAATATTCGGAGTTGAAATTCTCTCACATAGTGCATGTAATTTGGGATGAGCTGATTCTTGATTGACATGCTTTATTCAGGTTCAAGAAGTTATTGGCAGGACTTCTGGATTAAAGAAAATATCATTTATTGCACATTCCTTGGGGGGATTGGTTGCTCGCTATGCTATTGCTCGTTTGTATGTTCCTGCCAAGGAGCAACATATCAAAAGTACCTCCAAGAAATTTCAATCACCTGAAACAAAATCAGTGTGCTTGTCAGCTGGTTTGGAGCCAATTAATTTCATCACGCTGGCGACACCTCACCTTGGTTCAAGAGGCCATGAGCAGGTAGTCCATTTTTCTGCAGTATTTTAAAGATGAGACATGCCATTGTCTTGTTATCTGACCTTTATCCCTATCTGTCAATTTAGCAACGTGTTTCTATCATCTATTTGATCTTAAGACTGGGAGTTTAGTTAGGCTTTTGATGCTTAAGTCTGGAATTAAGATGGGTACAAGGTAAGTGTGCTTCCAGTAAATGAATTTTACATTTTCAAGCAATCGTCATTTGGGTCATTATTGAGAACTCACAACATGCAGAACTTAGATGGGTGTTAAGCTCAATACTTTCAACAAATGGCAAGGCAATAAGTCCTTCCTTATAAAAGAACCGCCAATTTATCTGGACTAGTTTCCTTGGAACATATAAATGATGGACTATTGAACCTTGTTTTTTCCTTCACTTTGACCTTTTTCTTGCAATTAATTTATTATGTGCTGTAAGTGATTGTGCATTTATGTTTGCAATCCAGCTTCCCTTTCTTTTCGGATTAAGGTGTCTTGAGAAACTTGCCATATCCATAGCACATTGGTTTGTTGGTAGAACGGGGAAGCATTTATTTCTTGCAGATGAAGATCAAGGTCAGCTTCCACTGCTACAACGTATGGCGACAGATTGCGAAGAAGGGATGTTCATGTAGGAAATCGCCTGCCTTTATTGGTGGATTACTTACTTGGCTTTGCAAAAGGAGAACAGATTTTATTACTATATTTCATGAGTCTTATTTTCTGAGCTTTTGCTACATGAAATTTTCAGGTTGGCAAACATAAAGATTTTATCAGCATTTAGCTTTAATCTCTTCCTCAATTCACGGGCTTGTGAATGCCGTCAAATGGCAGGTCAGCTTTGAGAGCGTTCAAGCGACGAGTAGCCTATGCTAATGTGGTGAACGATCGTATTCATGCTCCTCCAATTTTTTATCTAATACATCTTGTTTCTTGCTCGTTGGCAGATTTGTATGTATACAAGGCTTTGGGAATTTTTAATATGCTTGAGTTTGTTGTTGGTATACCAGAGACGTGGACAAGTTTTAATTTTTGCATGGCGTTTGAAGTTGCTTGTTTAGAAAACTCATCTAGATAAGTTGTAGTATTGTATTTTTTGACTCTTTACTTCAAGACATGGTTGGCTGGCGAACGTCATCACTTCGTAGAGAATCTCAACTGCCAAAGGTAAGAAAATTTCTTAGCATAGGTTCTGAATTGCTATTCAAGCCCAAATGTTTTCTTTGCTTCAAGAGAGAAAAAATTGAATTTACTTTGATGTTGCGGAGCTGCAATTTATGGAACTCCTTTCTTTGGCGTGAGTTGATGGTATATCGTTTTCGATTCATTGCAGGTCAAGCTTTCTCCAGTGGATGCAAAATACCCGCACATTATGTATGTTGATAAGATGCAACCTCTTGTAAATGAATCCAAACGTTCATGCCAGAAGACACAAGTACGGGAATTGGACAATTTGTCTGCACAAGATCCATTAGAAGGTATTGTCATCTTTTGCCTACATGTCTGTGGAATGTGGGAGAGCAACGAAGAGGGGCTAGTCATTGGGTAAAAGCGAACTTTAGCAGGATTTTTCAAGCATTTAAGCCCGTGTTGTGGAATAATTTGCAAGTATTTCATCTTCTGCTCCCAGTCCTCATCACTATGGTGGCCTGGGATTTATATGTGCACCTTTCATTCCTGTCCAAAATAATTTCTTAACATCTTTTTTAATACATATGATATACCAAATTAACTTATAGCGACAAATTATTGCAATTCATGCAAAACATCATCCATGTGAGTGAGTGGCTGGGCATTTCAGAGGAGCTCGTGACAAAGCTTACAGAAGTGCCTTGGGAGCGTGTTGATGTGACTTTTCATGGAGCCAATCAACGATTCATTGCTCATAGCACTATCCAGGTAGTTTGCAAGAGCAAGTGTGTTGTTGCAAACACATGCCTGCAATGATTTGTAAGTTTTGATGCATGCTAAATTGGATTAAGTAGCCTGCTATGCTTGAGAAGGATTTCCCTTTAACTACGAAAATTTGCCGTAAAGCTGTGAGTTGTTGATTCATTTTTCCATCTATGAATGTGTGTATAAGTGATATATGATGCTACATTTTGGACCTATCAGATTTATAATAATTGTTTTTATTGGCTTGTTGGTAGTAACAGGCCTCAAATTTTTTTGTTTTCAGCAATCTCTTACAATTAGTGGAAAGTTATCTGAGCCATTTCTTTTTTGTAAACAGGTTATTGCATTGTGCTAGAAGCTTACTACCAAATCTGTACCTTAATCTTTTTGCGTAAGTTAACAAAATATAATATTGAAACAGAAGTGTACTTTTATCTAGTTCTTACCTCTCTCTACCCTTTGTTTAGAGAGGGATTGAGGACAAGGATATAGTCCACCTTTTTTGGAATTCTGTGCTACATAGCCACCTTGAGCTTAAAAATGTTATGATCTATTGGAGGAAGGCTATTGTAGTTCACACCTCAATAGCCTTTGGATTATTGTATTCACATGTATTCTTTTACTAAGGAAGATATGGTCCCTTAGCACCTAAAAAAGGAGAGGGAGAAATGGAGGGAGTTCATTAAAAATAATAATTTCTTAAAAAAAACAGCTTTTCTTCACAACGGGAGGGAACAAAGGAGACACCTCTTCATACAAAACAGTTTGCTACTTTTGCCATCCTTCCTCCTTTTCCCCTCCTCTCCACCATAATAAGAGGAATAACCCAAGGGAGTTGGCTCAATTGGTTAGCTTGACATCCGAAGTTTCTTTGGTCTCAAGTTCGAGCCTTCCCTTGGAAACCAAGAAGCATAATAAGAGGAATAAATTCAGTGTGTAAACCATGTGGAAGCATTAGCATTTATGAAATGGCCTACTACTTTACTTACTCACATAACGGGGATAGATGAACTCTTGAAAATAGAAAATGTTGGAATTAGGAGAAATTTAATTTTGTACCTCATCTTATTGCAAAAGTTAAAATTTAAGCATTAAGGACGTAACAAGGTATGTTTCTTACTTCTTCTCCCAACTCCTTTTATTTAGAGACACAAGTGAGGACAAGGATGAAAGCCACTTTTCTTTCAACTATTTGCCCCCGCCCCCCCCCCCTTCCTCACACTCTCTCTCACACACACACACACACACACACACACACACATCCCATTTTTACTTTCTTCTCTTATTTACTTTTTCTCGAGCTTAAAAATTGTTACGGTTCATTGGAGGGAGACTATTGGAGTTCACACACTCCAATAGCCTTTGGATACTTGCATTCACATGTGGTCTCTTACTAAAAGAGACATGGTCCCTTGGTCCCTAAAAATGGGAGAGGGAGATATGGAGAGAGATTGATATGAAAGAATTAATTTCTATTCAAAGCCTAGGTGGCTTGCATTCCTATCCTTGCAAATGCTCATTATAGAGGATAGAGAGAGGGGATGAAAAAGACACATTTGCTACTTGTGTCACCACCTCTCCTTTTCCCCTCTCCACCATAAAAAGGGAATAAACTCTCAAAGTGGAAGCATTAACATCCATGAAATGGCCTATTTCTTCCTCACATATTGGGGTAGATAGATTTAACTCTTGAGATTAGAAAATATCATCTGAAATTCAACCTAGTTAGGGATTCAAATCTAACTAGTGGCTTAATCGGTATCTTTTAGAGCAATTGGACTACTTATCAAGCACAAAATAACATAAACGTATTCACAAGGTCACTGACAACTCTTGAGGCTTTCAATCTAATAAAATCTTAATAAACTCTATGAATTCTTATGATAATATAACCAAATTAACCAGCGTAACAAATTATGTACGCTATTAGCACACTAAGTGGGAAGGTTAGTAGCACCAATCAATTGTTGGGAGTATCTAAATAATACTATGAGTATATAGTATACAACCTAAAGATGAGTTATTAAAGAGATTATGCAAGTGAGAGGGATTGTGCTTGTGAATTCATACTATTATTATGGTCTCATCTTCTTTGATTATGGTTTCGTGAACAATATATTTCTGCTTTGTGATTGTTATTTTGTCATCAACTCTCATGTGGTTTTGCATTACTTTATATAACTTTTGGGTTGAGCTATGTTGACAAATTAAATATATAAGGTCGTAATATCCACTCCATGGACATCTATGTCTTTGCATCTCATAGGCATCAAGTGGGTACTAATTGTATCAAATTAGGATCTCCTTTTGTCAAACCACAATAGGCTCCATAACTTGATAAAATATGTTTTAATCAATGTTGCAAGGAACAAGAAGTAGGCCGAAGTATTGAGGAAAATATAATAGTAAATCCACTTGATTTGAGATAAAAATTATTTCTAGATTGAAATGCATTTTTTAGGAGCCAAGGAGTTTTAAAAAATACTATTGGATGGCCTTATAGGAATCTCACCTTGTCTACACTTCTTTGAGTTGGTTAGCTATTGTTCATGCTACTGAATTCTTACTATGCACTGAACAAATATGTAGATAGCTAAAAGCAAGAGGATAAATCGACAATGTAATTGTCACTATCAATGCCATATTCTTGTATTTGTTTACAACCCCTTCTCCAAAAGAATGTCACCAAGCAATATTATAAATGCTCCAAGTTTTGATACTGAGATGTAAGCATCACCATATGAATCAAAGAAATCGAGCACATCATCCAATTCATGGAGAAGCTTGGCCAAAAGCAATTGAAACTCTAAAAAAAGCCTTTGTGTGTCTAATTCAAAAGGTGACAGAGATACAATAACAATGTCATGCATATAAATAATACGAAGAGATGTTGACTTTTCTCCTCCTCTCTCTACGTTAATGACAAGTGACTTATTATAACCTAGTTTATTAAAATTGGGAGTTCATTTATAGAACTATAGTAATTTATTGTCCATTTTAGATGGAGAATGGATCGTTTATAAATTGGTTATTTACTTTTAATGATATCAATTGGGCCGTATTCCGTCAGTACTCATTTTTTTATGAGAGAGAAGAGGTGATGTATGTATTATGGAATGGGTTTACCCTGTAGAATGGGCTAGCTTGTTTCATAATACACCTATTCCCTTTCATAAAAATGTCTCGCCCCCCTCTCTCTCTCTCTATATATATATATATATATGTGTGTGTGTTTGTGTGTCAGTGAAGTGGGGCACGACCAATGAAGAAACATCATCAATCTACCCTTGTGTGGTGTGGTGGTAGAGGATTCTTGGTGAGTGATTCATCTTCCAAGTGCATACCATGCGCACACATGGGGCGACATCCGCGGTGTCCAAGGAAAAAAAACAAACAAACAAAAAAGGGCACAAAAGTAGGTCCAAGGTCCTAGGACCAACCCTTTAGGCCCAGGTCTTGGCCTCAAACCAGGACTAATGCCTTCACCACCCACCGTTAATTTTTAAGTCTTGGCCGTTAACTGCCAGCTTCCACCATTTCTTCCTCTTTCCAGCTCTGGCGATGCTGCTACCTCTCTCCTTCTTTCACTCCACACACGCAAAAGATTTCTTGCTGCTGTTCTTTTCCGAATTGCTGTCTTTCATCATCTGATTGTTCTTTGGATGAATTGACTCTGCAAGTGCAAATGTGCGATTCCAAAGTGTTTTTGAGAACAATATTTTGCAGGCTGTTTATCTCTCATATCTTTCTCTGTACTAGATTTTTTGGCTGTTTGTATCCAATTTGAGAGCAGCATTGTCGTGCCGGCATCAATCTTGAGTAGCCTGAGTTGTTAAGATGTGATTCGTCTCAAGAATCGAATGCTTATAGTCGTACTGGCACGTGCTGCTAGCATTTTTGAAGAATTCAGGCTGCATTTTGGTGAGAGTATCTCATATTACTGAGCTTTCAACTCCTGCCTTGACCGCATTCCTTGAGGCTGATACAATGGTTGCGGCTCTTTTTTCTACAATGAAGTAATTTTTCAGTTGCTGGAAGCCTTGTGCTCAAGTTTGTAGCCTTAGGATGGACACAGTAGTTGGTATTGCGAGGGAAATCCGGTTGGTGTGAGTGAGTGTATGTGAACATCACCACTTGTCAATGCTAAGATCGGCCTCAGCTTCTGTCCAGAATGCAGCAGAAGAACGTAAATCATCAAAGGTGCGATCCATAACTAATGTATTAACGTCCATATTTTCCTTCTTTTCTGCTCAATCTTCACTTCAAGGTAAGATGGCCAGATATCATACCCTAATAGGTAATGGTGGTTTCTACACCAAGAACATCTCCATTGCTTGGCCTCTTTCTTTCTCTTGCCCGCCATTTTTAAAGCTTTGGCACATGAGATGATGGGCAACTGAACATCCATCTTTTTTCCCCAATGGACCAATGACATGTCTCATTTGGATTTGCCACGCACCCAAGTCTGAAACCACCCTAAGTTTGAGATAGAAAAGGAGGGAAGTTCGTAAGTAGTGTAAGATAAAAACTCTTAGAATGAAGTGGCACGATGCAACCTCGAAAAAAAAAATTACATGAAGCGCACTTCTTAAGTTGTTTGTTAAAATTGATGTTGTTGACAAAAATTGTCCTTTGTATTGACATTCATGAAATTTTGAGACCTATATAGTTATTGAGTTTAGGATGTGGAAGTATACATTTATGTAGGTCAAAATCCATGGAGAAGAGCGGCCAATAAAACTTTGTATATTATGTGCAAAAAACTCATAGAAAAGTCAAGTATCATTTTTGTTCATGAATTTTTTGTAGGCAAGGATAGATTAAAATAGCTAGCTAATAACTTTACTATATCTTTAGGTAAATATAAGTAAAAAATGATAGGAGTAGACTTGCATTTGCTAATATATATATATATATATATATATATATATATCATAGATCCAGCGGTACTAGGATCTGCGGATCCCGGTACCGTGGATCCATACTGATGCATGGTACCATACTATATAATATTTTTTTTTTAATATTTCTTTTAAGTTTTAAAAAAAAATAAAATCAAGTGGGCAATATGGGTATCAGCTTGAAGCTGTTGACGAGAGCAGTGCATTTATACAGGTTGCCGGTTCTGATGAGAGCGAACAGCCAAAGGACCAAGGGGATGCAAAACACCAAAAAGTGTGTTTTCGCTCAGGGAGTCAAACCCCAAATCATGAAGAGGTCGTACTGTCGGGGCGCTCTCCCCCCCAAACCCCCTGCCGGGGGGCTATTGCCCCCCGGACCCGCCGTTTCTCGGAGGGCTAACGCCCCCCGAACCCCCCAAGACTTGCTGCTATATAGAAACTGTAATCTAGCCATCTCATAACCATCATGGTCTCACAGTAGACCCTATACTAACAACCGTGCTCAGTAATGGCTTCTCCTCATAACGGGGGCCTTACAGATTTGAGCTCACGGTTAACTAGTGACTACTAAACCGAGAGGTGCATTATTTAGTTGTCTAACACAATTTGTAGCTGAAAGCACCGGCAACCTGCATAAATGCACTGCTCTCGTGAAGAGCTTCAAGCTGATACCCATATTGCCCACTAAATTTAAAAAAAAAAAATTAATTTAAAAAAAAAAAATTAAAAAATGGTGCCACCCTGGTACCGCGGATTTTTGGTTTGCACCATAATGGCGGTACCACGTGCCACTATGATATATATATATATATATATATATATATATATATATATATATCATAGTGGCACGTGGTACCGCCATTATGGTACCGCATATCAGTATGGATCCGCGGTACCACAGTGGTTCCGTGGATCCTGGTACCGCTGGATCTATGATATATATATATATATATATATATATATATATATCATAGTACCCCGTGGTACCGCCGGTACGGTACCGCCCTGGGATCCGCGGTACCAGGGCGGTGCCATAATATATAAAAAAAAAAAAAAAATTTCTCGTGTTATTTTCGCAAATTTTTTTTTTTTTTGTACCACCGACCGATATGGTACCGCGGTACCATATATGGTCCCGCGGTACCGCGGGACCTATGATATATATATATATATATATATATATATATATATATATATATATATATCATAGTACCCCGTGGTACCGCTGGTATGGTACCGCCGGTACGGTACTGCCCTCAGACCCGCGGTACCAGGGCAGTACCATTTTTAATATATTTTTTTAAATTTTTTTCAATAATTTTTTTTTGCATATTAACTACCAAAAAAGTACAAAAAAAAGTAAAAAAAAGGGGTTCTGGGTGTAAAAAAAGAGGGTACAGTACACGATGCAAGGGACTGGTGCAGTGGCACATGGGCACTGCGGGTGAACAGACCGAGGGGCCAATGGGATGTAGCATCACATGGGGGCAAGTACAGAAGCACATGGGCACTGTGGGTGAGCAGACCATGGGGCCAATGGGAGACCAACACAGGGGGGGAGCATCACATGGGGGCAGGTATAGAGGCACATGGGACAAATCCGGACAGGTACACCTTCACATGGGCACTGTGGGGGAGCAGACCACGGACCCAATCGGAGTGCAGCATGTGGTACAGGTACATGGAGCAGGTACATTAGCACATCACAATTAATGGGGACAGGTACAAGGGCACATGGAGGGATCAT
This sequence comes from Diphasiastrum complanatum, assembly GCA_029204225.1. Classification (NCBI taxonomy): domain Eukaryota; kingdom Viridiplantae; phylum Streptophyta; class Lycopodiopsida; order Lycopodiales; family Lycopodiaceae; genus Diphasiastrum; species Diphasiastrum complanatum. The sequence goes on along the minus strand of CM055098.1, from coordinate 42,619,921 downwards.
CAACAACTGCACATGGGGAAACAGGCTGTGGGGTTAAATTCCAGTGAGAGGCTGTGAGAGAGAGGCTGTGAGAGGCATTGTGAGAGCCAGTGAGAGCCAGTTCGAGAAACAAGATGTCGTGAGATGGCAGAGCGCATACCACCAAGGCCTGAGGGTGAAGCCAGGAGGAAGCTCGAGGAAGATGTCCGAAGGCACAACGAAAGGCATCGGAAGCAAGAGGCAGACATTACAGAGATGCTGTGACAAACTCGGGATAGACACCCAGAGCTGCAGATCCCCGCCCCCAATTAGTTTGCTTCTTGCTGACGTATGCACGAAGCATATCCTCCAGCACTTGATTTACCCTTTCTGTTTGACCGTCCGTCTGTGGATGGTCGGTGGTACTCATATTAAGTTTAGTATGGAGATGATGGAATACTGCCCTCCAAAAATTTCCAATAAACTTACTGTCCCGGTCACTGACTATGCCGGAAGGTAGACCGTACAATTTAAATAGCCCGTCTACAAACAACCTCCCTAACTCTGGAGCTCTACCTTTTGTTTTGGTCGGAATGAAATGAGCCATTTTGGTCAGACGGTCAACTGTGACCCATATAGCGTCATTACCCTTTTGGGTTTTAGGCAGGCCTACTATAAAATCCATGGAGATACTCTCCCATTTACCAGCTGGTATTTCTAAGGGATGCAACAACCCTCCTGCCTTTAAACGCTCTGCTTTATCTACTTGACATTTTTGGCAACTAGTTACATACTGGTGGACGTCCTTTTTCATACTGGGCCAGAAAAATTGCCTACGAAGAAGCTCATAGGTCTTCTGTATGCCTGGGTGTCCCGCGCTAGGATTGTCATGACATTCATATAGGACCTGCTGCCTATAATCCTCTGAATTGGGGACACATACTCTATCTCTATAGAGCAAGTACTCATCCTGAATGGAATACTGTTTCCATTTGAATCCTTGAGTCAACTGACCCTCAACCACTGAAGTTTGCTTGGGTAATACAGGCTCAGAATCCTCAACGTCATCTGACGACGTATACTCGGACTCATCATCATCCTCAACGGAAGCTGCCGTATTCTTGGATGAACTGGCACCAGCCCTGGGAACTGGTTCTGGAGTCTGTAACTGTCTGCTCTGGACTGAGTTCCAGATATTAGAGAAGAATGCATCATGCTGGCATTTCCCTCTCAAGGACTCGAGTAACTCATTACAAATCTGAGTAAAACTCAGCTCGTTTATCATAGGCATTCTGCTAAGGGCATCTGCTACTGTATTGAATTTTCCACGTCTATATCTGATAGACATGTCAAACTCTTGCAGCAACTCTGCCCAACGAGCTTTCCGACCTCTAAGCTCAGGTTGATTGCAAAGGTATCTGAGACTCTCATGGTCTGTCAGGACCTCAAAGTTGGCACCATACAAATAATGCCTCCAAGTCTTAAGGGCATGGACTATAGAAAAGAGTTCCTTTTCATAGGCACTGTACCTAGTCTGAGCTGGCTCGAGTTTTTTACTTTCGAACGCAACTGGTCGTCCACTCTGAGTTAGCACAGCAGCTACTGCAAAGTCGCTAGCATCTGTTTCGACCACAAATGGCTGATTGGGGTCGACGACTTTTAAAACTGGTGCTGTAGCTAAGGCTGTTTTGAGAGCATAAAAGCTCTCCTGCTGTGCGGACTCCCAAATGAACTCCTTTCCCTTCCCCTTAAGGAGATTTGTCATAGGGACTGCTATCTGAGCATATTCCTTGACAAATCGTCCGTAATATCCCGCCAGACCAAGAAAGATTTGAAGTTCCAAAAAATTCTGAGGTCTCAGCCAACTGAGTATGGCTTTAACCTTATTTGGGTCCATCTTAATCCCATCTGAAGAGATAATGTGACCCAAATATGCTACTTCTTCAACGAAGAATTCACACTTGGATTGTTTAGCATAGAGCTTATGCTTTCTAAGCAGTCGAAACACCTTTCTGAGGTGTTTTAGATGCTCCTTCCTTGTTTTGCTGTAAACGAGGATGTCATCTAAAAATACGACTACAAACTTACCCAAGTATGGTCTGAGGACACTGTTCATCAAGGTCATAAAGGTAGCTGGAGCATTTGTGAGCCCAAATGGCATCACCTTAAACTCGTAATGACCGTGATGAGTCCTATAAGCTGTTTTCGAGACATCTTCCAATTTTATACGGACTTGATGATATCCCGATCTAAGGTCTATTTTACTGAAAAACTTAGCCCCGTCGAGTTGATCAAACAACTCGTCTGCCCGAGGCATAGGGTATTTATTCTTAATTGTGACTTTATTGAGGGCTCTGTAATCTACGCAAAGACGCATAGACCCCTCTTTCTTTTTCACCAATAGGACTGGTGAGGCCCATGGTGAAGTACTAGTCTGAATTTGGCCTTTCCCAAGATAGTCTGTTAACCGCCTAGTTATTTCTTCATCCTCTGTTCGGCTGACCCGATACGGAAATTTAGAAACAGGTGCTGTACCTGGTACTAGGTTTATTACATGATCTACCTCTCTGCTAGGTGGTAAACCATGTGGCAAATCTTCAGGAAACTGGATCTCTCGGCCTTTATGCTGAAAGCTGAGGATGTTCTCCTGATAGTTTCTGTGGAGGGAAGGTCCTAAACTGTAGAGCCAATCTCTCCCGAGAACAATGTCTGTTCGATCCAGGTGCATTATCTGAAAGTTTATTTCATCTTGGTATCCCTGAATACCAAGATTTAACCTACTTACCATAGTTTCCCATATTTTTTTATCTTCACCCCTAGCTAATGAAACTATGTACCTATGCTGACTAGGTACTTCTGGTAGTTTAAGCTTTTTAACCAGGGTGTGGTTGATGAAATTATGGGTTGCCCCATCATCAACCATGACTCTTACTGACTAGTTACCAACTTTCCCATGCATACGTACTAGGTCATGCGGCCCAAAGCTGAAGGGTCTCGCTAGCATTGCAGAGGTCAGCTGGCAACAGTGTTCATGATCTTCATGATACACTTTGATCTCGGAAGCTGCCGAGTCACTGGGGAAACATACAGTCTGAACAAGATGAACTTGTTTTTTATCTTTCTTATCTTTTTTAGTGAAAGGCCCCTTGGGACATTGTCTGACTGTGTGTCCCTTGCCCATACACACAATGCACAAACGTTCTTGTTTGGCTTTCTCAAAATCATCTGGTTTTAAGGGCTGTATGAGTGAAGGGCGTTTATGAGGAGCTTCACCTTTAAATTTATCTTCTTTCTTTCTTTTTAAAAATTTCTTTTTAAATTGAAAGTCTTTCTGAGAAGGCTGCTCAAAAAGTGGCTGTTGTCTCGCCCTCTTCCTACCCACTGAATCATCATAGATTTGAGCATATCTGAGAGCTTGCTCAAGGGTAGTAGGCGAGTTTCTCTGGACCTCTACTTTATATTCATCTTTGAGGCCACGGACAAATCCCCTGATTTTCTGATAGTCATCCATATTTTTAATCTTTAAAATCGCTTCTCGATACTGCGAGATATATTGGATGAGGGACTTGTCCATTACTGTTCTTTCCTAGGCTTCCTAGGCTCTATCAAGTTCATTCTCTGGTAGAAATTCTTTTAGGAAAGCTTCTTCAAAAGCTTTCCATGACCGGGGAGTCTGCCCAGTCTCCTGGAGATTTAACCACCACTTATAGGCCATAGGCCCTAAGGAAAGACTGGCCTCAATAGCTTGCAAATGGTCAGGGGTCTGTTTAAGAGCATGAATGTTCTTCCATTTGCTGAGGAAGGTTTGTAGAATATCTGCATTTCTATCCTTCTCTTCCCCATTAAAAGTAGGAGGTTTTAAGTCTTTAAAAACACTGGGGTGAGATCGTAAAGTCTCACCCGAAACTGATGGAAGTGGAGAAGGGGATAACTGAGAAGTGGAGGGAAGGCTTCCTTTCGCGGAACTCAAAATCAAGCTTTTGAGTTCAGCGAACGAGTCGTCCACACTGGACTTGAAATTGGCTAATGCCAACTTTAGTTCATCCACTTCTGTTACCAATTGGAGAAACTACTCCTTGGTAACCAGTTCGTCGAGTTCTTTGGCGAACTGTTCCTGTTCTTCCACTTCCATGGGTTCCTTCCCTTTTCTGTAAGCCAAGGCTTCTGTTTCAAGTTCGTCGAAGCCTCTCTCCTGGGGTTGATCAGGTCCCTGAGGAGTGGTCATCTTCGGAACTGAAAAAGAGCTACCTTAACTTTTGAAGGAAAAAAAGTCTAAAAGACTAATTCACAACTGTACAAGGGAAAGGAAAGATGACTTAGCTGTTTCTGAGGACTGTACTTCCAAAGAAAGAATGAAGAGGAACCCTCTCAGCTCTTTTACCCGAGATTTCAGACATGCTGTCCTGGAAAATGCCAGTTTGAAGCTTCATAACGGTGCCAAATTTCCCGGTTCTTTGAGGATAGTAGCTCGCTGGTCTGATTGCAACCCAACTGGCTCATTTACTTCTGATTTGAGACCCAAAAAGTATTTCAATTTCTGATTTTGGTGTCTCCCTACCCTCGCTGGCTGGACAGCCACCTGTCTGGCCCGATTTTCTAAAATTCAAGGCCCAAAACTTGCTTAAAACTCTGATCTGACTTCAAGTAGTAGGTCGCTGGTCTGTGGCAATCTAGTTTGATGTTCAAACTACTGAAAAATCCTCAAAAACAGTGATGAAAAACTAATTTTTCATCTCCCTGTCCAGCGCTGGCCCTGCTAAGAAAAGGTGTTTGAAAACCCTTCAAATTTCCTTAGATTTCTCTGAAATTTCAGAGGTAGATTTCTGATCCCTCAGCGATGGATCAGCACCACCCTTTCTCCTAAAAAATCCGCTCTGATTCCCTGAATCTGATGGCAAAAATCAGAGATGAAGACTAAATTTACAGCGCTGGACCTGCTCTAGAAATTCTAACTAATTTCTCTCTGACCAGCAAGTAAATCCACCAAGATTTCCTCAGTAGGAGACTGTTCCTACAACGAGTCTCCTCCTCTATTTCTTTCTGAGAACTTGAAGAAGTTCTGAGCAATCTAGCTACTTTCTCCACTGCTGAAAACTAACTTCTCTAGGATGGAGATGGCTCTGATACCAGTGTAATAGATCCTAACACCACAGTAGGCCAAACACTAACTGATCCACCCAACCTTGCCTACTCCCTGATATAGAGTAAGCCCCTCCTAGCCCAGTGTGAGGACTGGTAGCATGCTACTGCCAAGTGTCGGCCACGTGTCACTGACGTGGCCGACTGCACGTCGGGACCCAACTGGGAGCCCTATCCTGCTGACAGGGTCCCTCGGCTGTGTTAGGCCCGCCATGGCTATGGACCGTGCTGGGGCTCACTACTCACACTGTCTTGCCCTGTTGGTCATGTACGCTGGACACGACCTTGACTGTGGTATCTGACCTATCTGTGTTCTCTAGGGTTCGGCACTGGTTACGAGCTCGTAACAACCCCCATGCAAATCACCTGGCTGGCTAGGCTGGGCCCAAGCTGAGGCCGGCTGGGATAGGGAAGCAAAAGAGGGAACTCCCTGTGCAGCTGAGCGAGGATGATGAGCTCCTGGAGTGTGTGCCCGTGGGGCTGCTGCTGGTGGAGGGACTTGTTGTGAAGGAGGCAAGTACAGCGGCGATATGTACTGAAAGGGGTGCTGCGGTGGCCGGTACTGGTACATCCTGGGTGCTGCCAAAGGGGGAGCCAGTGGAGTGGGTGCTGCCAAAGGAGGAGGATGTGGAGTGGGTGCTGCCACTGGTGGAGCAGCTGGAGGAGCCACTGTGGATGTGGGTGTTGCGAGAGAAAACCTGGGCACAGATGGTGGCCTGCCATGGAGACCTGGTGCTGCAGAAGTGGACGGCGATGAAGGGGCTGCAGGCCTGAATGGCATCGGTGGCACTGGAGGAGCTGTGCGGCGCACATATACCCTCTGAGGAGCTGGAGGAACTGTGGGCACCTCGTGCGGTTGCTCTGGCTGTGACTCTGTGTATGGCATGCTGGCAAGAGATGAAGGGGGTGCCCTGACACTCGGCATCTGCTGGGCCTCTGAATCGAATGTGGCAATCGGGTCGTCCAGCTGGGCATCTGAATACAAATGCTCTGGGCTCTGGGCCTCATCCTATGCACCATCCACTGAATCATCCTGTGCACCAACCTCTGAATCATCCCGTGCCTCATCATGTGCACCCTGTAGACCCTGCATGGCCTCCCAATCTGTGCAATCAAAGTCATCTGGTGCCTCCTCTGGTGTGCTGTCGTAATAACGGCCATGACTCTGTGCTGCACGCATCCAAACATTTGCGGGACCGGCATCTATACCACTCTGCCCTCTATCAAGGGCCTCCTCCATCATGTCGACATAGGTAGGTATGCCACTGGCCCCCCCTGTGTGCCCTGCCTGTCTGTCGGTATAACCTGTGCCATGTGTCCCACCTTTGCTACGTGATGCACCTGTGACCCCTGCCCGTGGCGTGTGCCCTGCACCTGTATAATCTGCCTCATCCCTCTCTGGTCTGGCAAACACAACCCGAATGGGCTCATCCTCGTCATGCTCATCCTCTGACACTGGCTCATCTGTCTCATACAATGGAGGCTCTCTGTGCTCAAGCCCAAGCTCTCTCTCTCTCTCTCATCTCAGCAAGATCCCTCTCTCTCTCTGCCATCAACTGTGTGCCCAGGTCATCTACAAGTATGGGATGTGTGCTGTCCGTAGGCAAGTCGACCTGGTGCTCCAAATCTGATATCTTCGTCTGCAAGACCAAAATTGAGCGTGTTAGGAAAACAACTTGATCAAAAATTGAAACCTACATTTTAGTGAGACGTCAACCAACATGCAATGGGAGAATAGCTTTTCACCTGCAATGCGCTCGTAATGGTCGGTAGTCTCCTGGCGAGACGTACGTTGGTGCTACAGAACACCAACCGCTCCAACTGACTCACTGACAGCCTGTTCCTTCTCCTCGTGTGAATGAGTGCCCATGTGCTCCAATTACGCTCACACACGGAGGCAGCGCAGTCCTGTGGTACGTGCAATGAAATGGTTCAGCACACGTGCACGGGTGGAACGTCAACGAAACACAGCAAGGGTGGATGAGATGAGATGCATACCTAGAAAGGACCCGCAGTGCAAGACGCTGTATGGATGGATAGGTGCTGCCGAACATGGTCCACCAAGTAATGGCGAGCTGCCTCCTCTCTGGATCCTGAGCAGCCGGGTAACCGAATGTGCCCATGCCGAAATGAAATGCAGCGAGCTCCTCCATGAGCCTGATAGGATCCAAACCTATGTGTGGACCCACCCTGTGAATGTACTGAAGCCAATTGGCCTCGAGTTCCCTGTCTGCGATCTGTGTTGGAGAGAGGAAGAGGGGATCTCTTGCTTGAATATTGATAGTTTCAACCCCCAAAAATCAATTTTTAGGCAAAATTCAATCTAAACTAGATCGTTTCCCAATGGTCATTCAAAACATCATTCAACACTAAAGTTCATTGCTTCAACAAAAACCACAATAAAATATAAGCTGGTTTGAGTTTGTTCTTTCTACCTGCCCAACTTACAGGTTAGCACTTTTTAGTTAGTGCTAACTGAGAAGTGTGCTGCCCCACTACTTGGACTAGAGCATTTTGTGCTCCTCACTAACTGATGCAAAACAGGTCCTTTACGCTAACTTGTGTCTCAGTTAAGAGAGGTCCCAACTGCCATAGTCCGTTGCCCCTCTGATATCCCATGCACGACCGACCTCAATAGCAAGTTGATGAGAGGAAATGCGCAACTGCAGTCAATGAAATTATGGGTTGCCCCATCATCAAACATGACTCTGACTGACTGGTCACCAACTTTCCCATGCATACGTACTAGGTCATGCGGCCCAAAGCTGAAGGGTCTCGCTAGCGTTGCAGAGGTTAGTTGGCAATAGTGTTCATGGTCTTCATGAAACACTTTTATCTCGGAAGCTGCTGAGTCACTTGGGAAACTTACTGTCTGAACAAGATGGACTTGTTTTTTATCTTTGTTTTCTATTTTAGTGAATGGCCCCTTGGGACACTGTCTGACTGTGTGTCCCTTGCCCATGCACACAAAGCACAAACGTTCTTGTTTGGCTTTCTCAAAATCTTCTGGTTTTAAGGGCTGTATGAGCGATGGGCATTTCTGAGGAGCTTCACTCTTAACTTTATCTTCTTTCTTTTGTTTTAAAAATTTCTTTTTAAATTGAAAGTCTTTTTGAGGAGGCTGATCAGAAAGGGGCTGTTGTCTCGCCCTCTTCCTACCCACTGAATCATCATTGATTTGAGCATATCTGAGAGCTTGCTCTAGGGTAGTGGGCAAGTTTCTCTGGACCTCTACTTTATATTTATCTTTAAGGCCACGGACAACAAATCCTCTATCTTTCTGATAGTCATCCATATTTCTTATCTTTAAAATTGCTTTTCAATACTGCGAGATATAATGGATTAAAGATTTGTCCATTACTGTTTTCTCCCAGGCTTCCCAGGCTCTATCAAGTTCATTTTCTGTTAGAAACTCTCTTAGGAACGCTTCTTCAAAAGCTTTCCATGACCGGGGGGTCTGCCCAGTCTCCTGGAGTTTAACCACCACTTATAGGCCATGGGCCCTAGGGAAAGACTGGCCTCAATAGCTTGCAAATGGTCAGGGGTTTGTTTAAGAGCATGAATGTTTTTCCATTTGCTGAGGAAGGTTTATAGAATATCTGCGTTTCTATCCTTCTCTTCCCCAATAAAAGTAGGAGGTTTTAGGTCTTTAAAGACATTGGGTTGAGACCGAATAGGCTCACCCGAAACTGATGGGAGTGGAGAAGGGGATGGCTGAGAAGTGGATGGGAGGCTTCCTTTGGCGCAGTTCAAAATTAAACTTTTGAGCTTGGCGAATGAGTCGTCCATACTAGATTTGAAATTGGCAAAAGCCAGTTTCAACTCATCCACCTCTGTTACCAAGTGGAGATACTGCTCCTTGGTAACCAATTCGTCGAGTTCTTCGACGAATTGCTCTTGTTCCTCCACTTCCATGGGTTCTTTTCCCTACTAAACCTCGGAGATTCCGTTTCTAATTCATCAATGCCTCTTGTCAGGGGTTGATCAGGTCCCGGAGAAGTGGTCATTTTCTGAGATAGAAAAGGAGTGCCTGACGTTCCTTCTTAAAAAAAAAGTCGAAAAGACTAATTAGAACTGTACAAAGGAGGAAAAGAAAGTTGTTTCTGAGGACTGTACTTCCAAAGAAAATATCAAGAAAATCCCTCTCAGCTCTTCCGAAAAACCGTTTGCAGACCTGCTGTCCGGAAAAATCAGAATTCAGGCTTGAATTTACAAGGAAAAACCCGATTGGATAGTGGGCTGGCCTCGCTGTCTGAGTAACGCCCCTGCTGCTCCAAAAATCTCAGATCTGAATCTACCAAATTGATCTGAAGATCTGGATTGCAAAAAGACAGTAGGTCGCTGGTCTGAACTCAACCTGATCACTGCTTCTGATCTGGAAAATTCGGATTAAAAGCTAGCATTTGCAAACCAAAATCCGAAGGCTGTGGGGAAACCTCGCTGATTGGAAAACAGCTCTGTGGCTTCAAATCTGGGTCCCAAATCCCGAATTCCAGCTCGCTGATCAGCCCTCTGTCTGAACCAAAACTAGGCCCCAAACTTCTGAAAATCAGGGATGAAACTACACTTTTTCTCCTCCCTGTCCAGCGCTGGCCCTCAGGTTGAAATCCGCTCAAAACTGATGATTTTGCACCTGAAAATCAAACTTGAAAACTGATTCTACAGCGACTAGACTATACTAGGAATCTGATCCCAGTTCTGTCAAGAAAGCAAGTAATTATAGAAAGTTTTGCTCAGTAGGAAGCTGTTCCTACAGCGCTGAATTTGCTCTCCTAATTTTTGAAAAGTTAGCAAGAGTTCCTATACACTCTACTGACTTTCTTTACTGCTGCTAATAAGCTCCCAAAGATGGAGATGGCTCTGATACCAGTGTTAGAGATCTCCACAGTAGGGCACTAACCTGTTGCACGACTCCTTAGTACTTACTACTTCCTAGTAACTATTGTTTGAAATCGAAATTTGAATTGATGAATCATCATTGAATCATTTAACATTCAAATGTACTATAATGTGTCTTGCAGGCTTGAGGAAGTCCAGCGCCTCTGGCAGAGCAAGTGGGAGTGATTTCACAAGCCCTTGCATGCCATGGCCCACAAACTCCATCCACTTTGGAGGAGTGAGGCGTAGTACCTTGATAGGGAGCTCAAGGATGGCTGGAATGCCTATGTCTCCCAAGTTTATCCTGATGTACTCGAGCAGGCTAACCTGCTAGATGAGCTCCAAATATTCAGGCTTGAGACCTTGGAGTTCGTGCTTTTGAGAGACGGTAATAAACTGACCGTTACAGCCTAAACTTTACATTTTACTGCACAAATTCTCATTCACATTGTTGATAACTTAGTAGCTAAATTTATTTACTTACATAAGTTACATGGGAATCGGGATGGCTATAACTAGCAACTACTAACTCCTCCTTGAATTATGATTCAGGCCAGCTGCGTCCCGTGTGATGGTGGTCCAAGTTTGGGATTGATGTCCCCAAATTGCGTCGCCTTGCCATCAGGATCCTCTCAAGGACTGCATTGCAGTCGCTTGTGATAGAAACGAAGTGTTTATTCCCTAATTCACACGAAGAAGAGGAATCGACTCTCCTCTGCACAATTGGAGAGGTCGGTGTACATACACGCCAACCTGAGACTTTTGGTTAGACTCCATACCACTACAGAGCCTATCCAGGAAAGTCATAAATTATAATTTCTAACATGTGATCCTACAAACTAGATAGTAGTATGTACGGTTCTAAGTTAAGTTTTAACTTTTGTCGGCCCTTCAGATTCAGTCTTGATTTCCATGTGGATTGTGACATGTGCGTAGGTTAATCCGGATGAGATCAATGTGGCAAAGGTTCCAGACTTGCCACCATGAGACCAAGTAGAGGAGGACGTGTACGCATTCCTCCATGAGGAGGCCATGCAGAGTGCAGGTGAGAAATTAGGATTTAGCTCTTCCTACTCGGTTGACGTTGCATGCCTCAGGCTTGTTACTTATCTTGAAATACATTTTCGAACTGATTATTGTAATTTGTGGGTAGTTATACGTTTGTCCATCCTTGTGTGCAGGACCTGTCACTCGAGCAGAGCGCAGGAGGAGGGCAGGAGAGGGTACGAGCTCTCGTGCTCAAAGAGCCCTAACGACGAGTCTAAGTCTAAGGCATTGCCAGGGTCAGAGTTCTCAAAGGAGGAGTATGCGAAGGAGGAGTCTAAGGAGAGCGAGGGTGAGGATGAGGGGCATCATACCTTTGCCTCCGATGAGGATTTCGTCACTGACATTCGAGAGATTACCACAGCACCAGTGTGCAAGAGACTCAGACCTAGGAGAGCTTAGAGTGTAGATTAGTTACTAGTAGATAGATCATAGTAGTAACTTGTAAGTACATAGTATTGATGAGCATTGAGTTGTTTACAGTTATGAACGTAGCCACGGCTGATCTAGATTTAGTCTATGAAAGCATCACATAAGCAAGACTTAACCCTAGAAAGCAGGAGAGAGAAAGCTTAAAGAGACTAAAGAAGGAGATCATATCATAAGCCAAGTAACAAATGACACAGAATCCCTACTTATAGCCAAGAGGAAGCCCTAAAAGGACGCTTCCAGTGGCTAGGGCCAAACTGAGAGGGAAAATAGGGCGCCCTCCAAGAAGGCCCCCACTCTCAGTAATATGACCAAATAACCAATATAGTGAATCATAGGGCCCAAGGCCAATAATATGGTCTAAATGTCAATAATAGGGCCCAAGGCCAACCATATAGTCTAAATGTCAAATAATGAATAAAAAAGGGCCCAAAGCCTGCTTATGCATAAAGTGAAGTAAATGTAAATGGACATGGCGAATGTAATGAGCCGAGTCCATAACTCTCCCCGACACAAAAATAAGACCCAACTGCCATAAAGGACTGGATCAAGTAACAGCAAGCCCTGGAGGATCAACTGGAACAACATCTGGTGTAGTAACAACTGGAGCAACAGCTGATGTAGAGGAATCAACAAGTGCGGCAAGAGCACGAGCCTGATCCGCAAGTGACGGTGTATGATAAAAGACATCAATAGGCTCCCATGTGGCCTCCTCAACATGACGACAATCCCACTGGACTAGGAACTGAATCTGCCGGCGGCGTCGACTATGATGCAAACGCACCTGAAGGATAGCAGCAGGTAATAAAGGAAAGAGATTCGGTGCAGTAGGAAACTCAGCATCACGAGGAGCATCATCCTCAATAGCAGCACGTAATAAACTGACATGGAATATATCACAGGCACGTGTGGAAGCAGGAAGCTGAAGACGATATGTAACTGGACTAAGAACCTCCAATATACAATAAGGCCCATAATAACGTGGTGCAAGCTTCTCAGTAGAAGCATGGCCCTGAATAAAATGATGACGTGCAAACCGTAGGCGTAGATATACCATATCACCAACATGAAACTCAACATGACGTCGATGACGATCAACTGAAGCCTGATAACGCTGCTGGACCTGCTGCAAATGGGAACTGGCCTGGAGAATAAGCTCGCGAGCACCTGATAGAAATGAAGACAGTGTCACAGGTGTATCCTCGGGAGGAAGAGGAATACCAGGTAAAAGAGGTGCATAACCATGAGATAATAAAAATGGTGCAACGCCGGTGCTGGTACTAACAGAGCTGTTATAGCTATACTCTGCCAAACATAAGTGCTGATCCCAATCCTTCCCTGAAGGAGTAACAAAAAGGTGCAAATAATCCTCAAGGATCCTGTTAAGGACCTCAGACTGCCCATCAGAAGTAGAATGATAAGCAGACCCCATAAAAAGCTGTACATCCAATATACGCATAAGCTCTGTCCAAAACAATGATGTAAACTTACTATCCCGATCAGAAAGGATAGTACGAGGAAACCCATGTAGGCGAAATATCTCTGAAAGGAACAAGCGTGCACACTGCTCTGCTGTGACAGTACTGCGGACGGGTATGAAATGTGCCTGTTTCGAGAACCTGTCAACTACCACCATACATACATCGTGACCACGACGGGTGCGGGGAAGGCCAATGATGAAGTCCATAGAAATATCAGTCCATTGGCGGTGAGGAATAGGCCAACTCTGAAGCAAACCAGCGGACTTAGCATGGGAGTACTTATTACGTAAGCAGAAAGGACAGGTACGAATAAGTACAACAAGCTCTTTCCTAAGGGATGGCCAATAGAAATGATCCTTAAGACGAGCATAAGACTTCTGAAAACCAAAATGACCCCCAACTGGGGACGAATGAGCATCCGACAACAACTGAGAAAGAGAACCATAATGATAAAGACGGTGGTCAACAATGGAATAAGCCTGATGAGGTGAAGACGACATAGGTGGAGCAGAACTATAAACATGACGAAAATCAGAACATGTAAGATAAGCAGATGGAAGATCATCAAACCAGGAAGGGATCGTGGCAACAAGGGTATTCAATAAAGCAGGAAGTCTAGACAATGCGTCAGCAGCAGTGTTAGCACGACCAGGACGATACAAAATAGAAAAATCAAAAGATTGTAAAAACTGCAACCAATGAAACTGACGATCACTAAGATCACGCTGGGAGAAGAGATAACGTAAGGACTGATGATCAGTAACGATATCAAAAGGAACACGGTACAGGTAATGGCGCCACTTCTTAAGAGCATAGATAATGGCAAGAAGCTCTTTCTCATGGACAGAATAACGTTGCTCATAAGAGCGTAAACGACGCGACTCATAAGCAATAATACACTGAGACTGACGAAGCAAGGCACCCAAACTAGCATCGGTCTCAACAATAAATTTCTGATCAAACTGTGGTAAACACAGGACAGAGGCCTCCACAACAGCACGACGACGAGTGTCAAAGGCGAACTGACAATCAGAAGTCCAAACAAAAGCACTAGACTTCTTCAAAAGGGCATGAAGAGGGGCAGCCACAGTGGCAAAGTGAGGAACAGGACGACGAAGGTGAGTAGCGAGACCAAGAAACATACGAACATGGTGGACATCTGTGGGAACAGGCCAATCAGCGATTGCCCGAACCTTATGAGGGTCCAAACGAATACGACCATCACAAATGAGAAATTCTAAAAACTCAATCTCAACAACAGCAAAGGAACACTTAGAAAGTTTAGCAAACAACTGGTGATGAACAAGCAACTGAAAAACAGATGAAAGATGTAACACATGCTCATCAAGAGTCTTACTAAAAACAAGAATATTATCAAAATAAACTAAAACACAACGACCAAGGAGAGGACGCATGATGTTATTCATCACATTCTGGAACGTAGGTGGACCATTAGTAACACCAAAAGGAAGAACACGAAACTCATACAAACCAAGATGGGTACGAAACGCAGTCTTGTGTTCGTCCGAAGGATGCATCCTAATCTGGTGATAGCCGGAACGTAAGTCTATCTTAGAGAAAAGATGAGAGGTGCCTAACTGGTCAAAGAGATCATCATACTGGTTACGGATGGTCAACTTATTGAGGGCACGATAATAAATGCAGAGGCGTTCGGAACCATCTTTCTTACTGACAAGGAGAACAGGGGCACCAAAAGGACTGTGACTAGGAACAATAAGGCCCTGATCTAGTAAAGCAGTAATCTGAAGCTCAACCTCATCACGCTCAGACTTAGACATACGGTAAGGAGGCCGGGAGGGAGGAGCAGAACCAGGACGCAAATCAATATGGTGGTTCACATCACGTAATGGTGGTAGCGTCGTAGGATCTGAAAAGACAAATGCATACTGATGTAATAAGTCAGAGATCACCTGAGGAACAGCTGCTGGAGGAGAGGTAGTCACTGGAGAATCTGCTGCAGCACGCTGAACACATAATAAAGCTGCACAATGAGCCTTAGGTAGGCTGCGGATAAACTGCTTCCCGCTGATCAGCTGGAAATCTGCCTGAGAATCAATACCAGAAAGTGAGTGGGTCACTGCATCATGAACAAATGTCAATGTCTGCTGAGCCAGGTCCAAAGTAACCGCTCCCAATGAAGGAAACCAATCAGCACCAAGGATAAGGTCATAGCGCTCCAGAGGAATGATATAAAGATCTGCCTGGGAATAGGTGAAGCGCGTATCCGGCTGAGAACATAACTGCTGATAAAGGAATGAGTGCTGCCGGTATCAACTAAAGCAATATACTCACGACCAGTAATGCGCACACGTAGCCGAATGGAGCGAGGACCGGGGCACCCTGTCCAGGTAGCATAATCAAGCTGAGCATGGCAAGTAGCAGGAAGTAAATTAGTAGAAGGCTCAGGAGATAGATCAGGCTCATCAGATATATGAATGTAGATATCGGACTCATCTGGGGTAGTGCCCTCATGGTAGAAAACAACAGTAGAAGTAGGCAGGGGCTGGCGGCAATCACGGGCAATGTGGTCAGGACTCTTACAACGAAAGCAAAGACGCTTCTGCTGAATGTTAGCGAACTCTGCAGACGTGTAACGTCGGACAAAAGCAGGACGAGGAGGCGGAGGGCGAGGAGCGGGAGAAGTAAGAGAAGAGGTCGGGACGACAGTGAATGGGGCAGATGGGGCCGGAGATGGTAGAGGTGAAAGAGATGGACGGGGTCGGGAAAAGCGAAAGGGAACAGGATCAGGGTACTTATGCTGTAAAGTACTAGCAAGGGACATGGCCTCAACAAGTGTGGGTGGACGGAAAGAAGAGACATCGTATCGTAGAGCACCACGAAGTCCAGCAATGTAGCGAGAAATAAGCTCGGTGGGCTGAAGATCTGTAAAGAGGTAGGAAAGGTCCATAAACTGATCTGTATAGGAAGAAAGATCACCAGTCTGAGTAAGACTACGGAATATATCACGCTGGCGGCTCAGCCACTGAGGGTCAATCATAGCATGACGAAGATCACGACGAAAGGTAGGCCATAACTGGAGACCGTCCCGATCAGGGTCAAGTCGGTAGACCCGCCACCAAGTGGCAGCACGTCCATCTAAATGTAAGGCGACTAACTGGATCTTCTGAGGATCAGTCTTAGGGTAAATCTGAAAATAAGTATCAAGCTTTGCAAACCAATTCTCTAACAAGTTCCCGTCAGAGGAACCAGAATAGGTGGCAAGCTGTACCCGATCACGAAAATCTCACTGAGTCACATATCTCACTGAGATCTTGTAACTTAGCTACAAAAGATTTTCTATTTCTCATGAGTAAATAAGATATCCGGGAAATCTTTGAGACGAATTCAATCTCAACAATTTTCCAATCCTACATACCTCTAATTACATAATTCCTTCACCTCAATCAACCCCTCTCTGATCCTAGTACTCAAACTAAGATTAGGTTGATCCAATACAAAATTCTCAGAGTTAAATCCTGATCAAACTTACTTCTATTCCAATCAAAATGGAATTAGTAACCTTTGACCTTTTAGTGTACTACTAATAGATAATGATTCAAATATCAAACCTGTTCCAGATTGTCCACACAATCCCTAGAGAATTTCTCTTATTTGAAAGTTCCAATCAGGTATCTTACTCTGAATCTATCCGAAATTCCTTTCAGATCCAATCTCATTTCTATACCCTAGCTAGTTCTCTTCCGAAAACTATGCAACCAACAGATCTCCAAATAGAATTTTATCCCACCACTTCACCCCTCCTTTTAAAGAAATCATAAATTTCAATAAAAGTTAACTGGAAAGATGATATATGAAAATATCTAAATCCAAGAAAAGTCAGTAATAAGTGCTTCCATAAAGGATTCACTCTATTACAAACAGAACTTCTCCTTCAAATATTTCCAATCTGAGTGATAGAAACTACTATTCCATCGAAATCCATTTACGCAACAGAGATATTCTAGGTTTAAGAAATTGAAACATTTTAACCTTAGAATTTATCTGAATTCCAAGTCTATTCACACAAGTAGTAATTTATATGACATAACAGTCTTTCAGAAGAATAACTTCATGCTGGAAAGAATTCATATAAACTAGTCTGATGTCTTATATTCAAGAAATTATTAAGAAGTAAAGGATTAATTAAAAAAGCGAGAAATAGATCTGAGGGCCTCTGATTTTGTACATATTGAGATATCACTTTGGGATCTAGATTAAACCACAAAATTTCCCAAAATACCCCACATTTGATTGAACAGTTTTATTTTTCCCATATCGCGACTAGGTACTAAAACACACCATTGATCATCAGATCTTTACAGTCCTAGAATTCCCTTTCCAAAATTACTGATGTCCCATACCATCAGCTTTTCCTTCCAGAAAACCCTTAACCTAGAATAGAGTCCTAAGCATGGACCAACTATTCATAGAATTGCTATTGATAACTCTACACATGGATACACTGTCTCAAACCTTGTCTAAACTCCATTTAGTGTGTTCTAGGCTTCACAAGGATATTAGTTACTTTCGGGTCACATCCAGTATGATGTGGCATAACTAACAGCTTGATTTACTGGAGTACCGTGTATCCAAGACTAGGAGTATACTGAATCCTACTTACTGGCCATGGACATAACAGGATCATTCAGAAAGAAGGTCGAGATGGCTGTCCTCTAGTAGATATTATTATCCCTATCCTTCTTTATGCAGATGATGTGGTTCTACTCTCTAGTTCACCTGTAGGACTTCAGCAACATCTGGATGCCTTATATACTTTCTGTCAGATATGGGGGCTGATGGTGAACATTGGTAAGATGAAGGTTATGGTGTTTAACACCAACAGGCAGCATATGAGAGACACTATGTTCTATTTTGATGGACAACTTCTAGAGATAGTGGCGTCTTACACATACTTGGGTGTTCTCTTCTCTGGCCCATTGCTTTCTTTTAGACCAGCTGCATTGGCTAGGCTCCGCAAGGGGCGCTCTGCTCTTGTTCAGATGGAGAGGTTTTCCTCCACTTATTACGTGCATGACCCAGACACACGCTGTCGCCTCTTTTCTTCAACTGTTTTTCCAATTGCACTGTATTCAGCAGAGACATGGTGCCCAGGCTTATCTAGAGACACTTGGAGTGACATCTCGCGTTTGCAGATTCACATGCTTAGCTGGATGATTCGGGCCAAGCAGTTCGTTCCTCATGAGATTATTTTGGCGGAGTTTGCTTCTCCTCCACTGATTGTAGAGGCTATTTTCAGGATCATCACGTTCATTCACAGAGTCTCAGAGCTTGATTCTTCCATATACGTGGTAGTGGCTTTTACATCCTCTCGAACTTTGGTCGGGCAACGGGCTAAGTCTTCATGGTTTCAGTATGCTTCGGACTTTTTACATAGTTGGGGATTATCTATGTCTGACCTCCCAAATGGGACTCATGCGTTCATTCACCGACACATACATACATACTGTTTGGTCTCACCTGGATCCCTGATGGGTTAAGCTTCAGTTCTACCGCATTCACTTTCTTCACCTGGATGCATCAGGGCTTCCCGTTAGACCAAGTTATCTCTCTCAGACGCTGTCTTTTGGCCTGTGCTACCGCATTGGTCAGCTTCGGGTCTCTTCTCATCAACTAGCTATTGAGACCGGCAGATACACAGACACACCACGACCATTACGGATCTGTCAGTGTTGTACTCTTGAGGTTGAGGATGAGTTTCACTTTATTTTCATATGTCCAGCTTATTATGAGATCAGAGGCAGATACCACTGTCTCTATTGAGACACTCCACTGACGCTTGGTTCCTTCTTTGCCTATACAGATGCGAGATGTGTTGGTTTACTTTTGCGAGAGATGTTCTCTTTGAGATCTTCACTTCTGTCAGATGATCAGGATATTGACTGCAACCAGCCACATATTACACTTTTCTTTCAAAAAAGAGTTAGGGAGGATACTTCGGATAGTGAGATTGGCATTCCAGCTTGTCGACCGAAGCTCAAGCGTCTTCCTCGACCATCCAGAGTTCGTCACCAGAGGCCACCAGTGCCTCACACCAGATCACACAGTTTCTCTCTCTCTCAGTTAGTGAGTTTTATTCCTCCGCGTAGCTAGTGGTTAAGCTACTGCTTTTGTACCCTCACCATAGCTGGAGGTTAAGCTTTGGTTTATATTTCCAATTTATCTCTGTTTTTAGTTTTAGTTTCTAGAAATAAGTCTGGCATGGACACTGCTCCTTTCTGATGTACTTTTTCTTTGTCTTATGTGCCCAAGGGCACTCTATAGACATTAATATATTCTATTCTATTCTATTCTCTCTCCCTCGACGCCAGCAGACTCCAGTGCTTTCTCAGCCTATGGCTCGCATTACATCTTTTTATAGTATCAGCATAGTAGCCACAACACAGTCTTCACAGTCTTGACATCTTGACATAGATACATAGGATTAGTATGCACACACACTCTCGCATACCTGTCTATTTTAGTTTGTACTAGATGTTTTCTTTATTACAGTTTGGAGATGTTTTATACGCTCCCATGGTTACCACACACTTGGCATGTACCTTTTAGTCTTATATGCCTTTTGGCATGGAAAAGACATTAATAAAGCTTTCTTTCTTTCTCTCTCTCTCTCTCTCTCTCACGTATTCGGCTGGGTACTGATTTGTCTTCTCCCATCAGTAGCACTGTTGGCGTCAAGCAAGGCTGTCCACTGTCCCCTCCGCTGTTTGCACTTTATATTGATGATCTTGAGCGCCTTATTCGTGAAGAAGGTGGAGATGGTTGCCCACTGGCTCATTTGCTCATCCCCATTCTGTTTATTCTGATGACATTGTTCTGCTTTCTCCCTCACCAGAAGGGTTGCAGTGTCACTTACAGGTCTTACATCGGTTTTGTGTTGCTTGGGATCTCTTTGTTAACTTAAAAAAGACAAAGATCATGATTTTCAACACCAATCGACAAAGCCTTCACAATTATCAATTCTTCAATGATGGCCAGGAAGTTGACATTGTTGCCTCTTATACTTACTTGGGATTTCTATTTACTGTGCCCCTTCTTGGTTTTCGCCAGGCTGCATTTGCGCACATTTCCTCTGTTCTTTCAGCATTGGTCGTACGAGGATGAGGATTTCCTCCGATACGTTGATCTCACCGTTTCAAGCTTGTGCCAAGATCTCGAAGAATCAGATCCACGAAAGTCGCTAGCGAACGAAGATCCCATAGAAACAGCAGAACCCCATAGGGCAATGCTGTAGTAGGCCGAATGGATACAATATCTGATGGAACCACTACTACTGTCCCGATGGCCGTGAACGATCTCTTGCGAGAATGCATAGATTGGGACCCAGCTGAGGACGAAGCTCTATACAAGCTAGAAGTCTCGCTGTGTCTCTCTCTAGAAGCTACCTCACACTCCTCCCCCCTCTCTCGCACGAAAATGTAGTTTTCGGGCACATTGGAAATTGGGTTTTCAAAAGGCCAACTCGTACATAAAAAGCCGATTGAACGGTCCGTTTCAAAACGGCTATTCGTTCATCAATCATGATTCGATGAAACACAAATCTGTAAGATATCAATGTCTTCCAGCATTCCTCATAGCCATATTGCCTCTTGTATTATAGAACATAGGGCTTCATACTCTGCTTCCATAGTAGATAGAGTAATCGTTTCTTACTTTTTACTAGACCAAGAGAAAACACCATTACCAAAATGAAAAAAGATAACCTATGGTGGATCTCATCATCAATGCTACCTGCCCTATTAGCATCCACAAAACCTTGCAAATTTGGCAAATCAGATTGCTTTTAATACACCAAGCCATAAGTAGCTGTGTCCTTAACATAGCCAAGATTTCTTTTTGCACTTTCCAATGTGTTTCTTTGGGTGTTGCCAGAAATTGACTCACCAGATTGACAACATAGCTAATGTCAAGACTTCTAGTAGTGAGGTAAATCAGACACCCAACTAGGTAATGAAACAATGTTGCATTCACTAGTTCACTTTTATCCTCACTTGATAGCTTCTTACCAACTTCAATAGGGGTAGAGATTGGTTTGCTATTACTCATTCTGAAGTGTTCATCTCAATCACGTACTTAGTTTGAGTGAGTGCAATACTTTCCTTTCATTGTCAAATCTCAACTCGAAGGCAATAGTGCATAAGCCCTACATCTGTCATATCAAAGCTAGTCGATAAATCTTTCTTGATTGCTTTAATGAGCTCTTCATCATTGCCTGTGATCACAAGATCATCCACGTACAATACCACTAGACTGATGCTAGAGTCACAACATAAGCAGTAAAGATTAGAATTAGAGGAAGTGCATACCAAACCTCTAGACAAGAGGTACCTATCAAAGTGGCTATAACAAGCACATGGTGCTTGTTTCAATCCATATAGCGCTTTTTTCAATTTGCACACTTTGTCCTCTTTGCCTTGTACACTGAATCCAAGTGGTTGGTGCATGTAGACTTTGTCCTCAAGTTCTCCATTAAGGAACACTGATTTCACATCCATCTGGTGTAGATTCCATCCAAACATAGATGCTAATGTGATGTTCTGCGAAGCGTATTCCATTTGGCTTCAGGAGTGAAGGTCTCCTCAGAGTCCATGCCTTTGCTTTGTGCATATTTTACAAGCCTTGCCTTGTGTTTCACTAGGGTTTCATCTGCATTATACTTGGTTGTAACACTGATTTATTACCAATGGGATCTTCACCTTCAGGAAGATCACCTACCTCCCATGTATCATGTTGCTTGATGGAATCTATCTCCTCTTGTAGTGCTTTTTGCCATATCTCATCAGTTTTGGCTTCCTCATAGCAAGAGGGTTAATGGATTGGATGATATTTTTCATAAGTGCAAGATTAACTTGAAATCTATTAGGTTCCAACTTCTATGTCGTGGAAAGTCGTAGCTCTCCCTCTTTGCTAGACTCGGCAACTTTGCCTTCTTTGTCATCCACTAGGCTCATATACCATTTAAGTAATTTCTATTGAGGTGATCCAATGCAAGGTGAATATGTATTCCAAGGTGCATCCTTTTCTTTTTGTTTATCACTAGCAACCTCGATCTCTCTGATCCAATAGGCTTAGTCTCCATCTTGTCTCCACAATTGGAGGAGTACCATGATCTTCATCTTCCACTTGATGGTCAACCTATGGTGGTGGTGGTATTGCTTTGTCGTCAATGAGAAGCTTGGATAGCTCATCATTGTCTTTTTCATCATCACCAAATCTGTGGATCTCATCAAATATGACATCATGACTTACTTAGGGTTTGTAGGTGCCGCCCTCCAAAAAGATGAAATGAATAATCTGCCCAAATGAGCCAAGGATGCTCCTACTTATGGTAAGCTAGATGGCTTGTGCCACAAGTTAGGTCAAACATGCCCTAATTCTACCCTAACGTTTTACTAACCTTGAGAATGGTCTATAACCCAATGGATAGCTCCATAGAATGTGATTGCAAAATGAATGATGTGATGTGATCACATAGGTGTATTCTCCATCTTTGATGTTACATGTAATGATTGTTTCCACATTTTGATTAGTTTTTCCATGTTATTTCGTTAAGCGTGTAAGCTAATCCTTACACTTTGAGGATATCATCAAGTTGAGTTCACAAAACTGTCGTTGCTTGTTGGTTTCCTTCCTTGGCTGAGCTGATTGATCCAGCCGATTCCAACACAAAGTAACACACTACTGACGTGGCACCGTGCATGTTACAATGTAGCTTGTCATTGATGTGGCACTCTCTAATCATAAAAAAACTCAAAATTTCAAAATGCAATTAAGTATTGGAATTGGCTAGGTTTGCCAACTTGACACCAAGAGCCTGGATCACCTAGTTCCTTGGTGGAATTGGTTGATCGGTTCCTACTATGCATGATTTCTTTTTTGATTGTGGTTTTTGAATAGGTTTTTGAATGGCTTCAAACTACTTACTCATTTCTGTTGCAGGAACTGAAGGCACGAAAAAGATTGCACCACCTCAGACATGAGTATATTGTTCCATCTCGAGAGAAGCAGAGAGTGGATGAGAAAACAGATCATCCGACACTCACTTCTTCCCAAGCAATCTATAGTAGCACATCTGGTTTTTCATCAAGAAGGGCACAACAAGCCCATTTTATGTATGGTCTTCATGTTCCAAAGCAACAAGATAACCAACATATGGATTTACCAAAAGCAAGAGGAGCAGTTTCTATCAAAACATTCCATGCCAACCAAGTACTTCCTAGAAGCAAAAGGTCCTTTTGTTTGCGAGGTAAAAGAATTTATTCCATCTATAAAAATTTTGAGGAAGCTTGAGTATTAAATGTGTAAGAATTTGGGATTATAAACTTCTTTCTGGTGAACACTTTGACGTTGTCCAAATGGCAATGCAAGTAAAGTCAAAGTCTTATTGTCAGTATGTTATGCAGCTATGAAAAATATGCAAACTATTATAACATCTTTGAAAACGAAGATAACTATGCATATCAGTTCACTCGCTCTTTGAAAGTCAATGATTTTAGAGCATATTGGTTTATTTCAAATACAAAATAGATAAAGTATCACACTAAAGGTCATTTATCTTTTGTTGAAATGCATAGATATAGCAAAATTAGGCAAATTAAGTATGATATATTGAGTAATTCTTTCTATACAAGGGTAGATAGTCAAAATTAAGGCAAACAATTTTCAAGTTATTGTAATCATATCAAAGTTTTGGCTGTAAATTTTTTAATTTTGACTGCCAAATATTAGAAGTTTCAAGGAGAAAGCGGTTAATGGCCAAATACTGAAAAAATAGCCAGAATAAAATACTTTGGGACCTTGGTTGATTGAATGATTTTGAGCTAAATTAGCTGCTTCATTTGCGTATACCATAGTTTTCCACCTCAGAATTGGAAGGTCTTCTTATCAGGTGGTTCGGGGCATGCTTCTAAAGAATCAAAGATTTGGATTTAGGGTATTCAAAAGAAGTAATTTTAAAAATCATTTACAAGAAAGTTGATTGTACACAAATCACACACCCTAGAGTTTGTAGTCATTCTTTGATTTACAAGCGATCTCAATCATTTAGAATGAGATAGAAAGTGATTATGGATGATACAAGTACCAATTTTTTATGAATCGAGAGCCAATTCAGCTTGAATCAATATCGTGGTTTGAGTCTCAATACATTGGAGAATCGAGAAGCTATGATGTATACTAGAAATCATTAATAACATCATGATGTGTCTGACTATGATGATATACAAGGAGGGAAAATCTTGAGAAAATAGTGTTTGTATTTTAAATTTCATTGATGACTATATACTGAGTTTAACCATTTGTCACATATGAAAGCATGACCTTTTTTGAGTGAGTAAAATTAGTATCTAAGCTCATAGTACTTGCCATCTTTCTTGTGTAGGTGATAAAATGTCTCTTCTTGTATCATGTGAAATGAATATATAAGAAAAAGCTTGTAATGCGCATACGGCACTAACTAATAGATTTCTATTCATGTTGGCATGGAATTTGCCCCAAAGTGATGGAGGAGCTATAGGTACTGAACATTAAAAAAGAAATGTCTCAAAAGTAATCAAAATGATCTCAAATAAGTTTGAGCTTGTCATATATGAGTCAAAGAGAAGCATGAATTGGCTGAAATGAGCTCAAACATGAAGAATGCTATGTTGCAAAATATTGGAAAACTAACAAATATGAATGACAAGCTTGTCCATTTGCTTGAAAATTTATTCCTTCCAAAGTAGTAAAATACAAATATTGTTCCATTTATGAACGTAGCCACGGCTGATCTAGATTTAGTCTATGAAAGCATCACATAAGCAAGACTTAACCCTAGAAAGCAGGAGAGAGAAAGCTTAAAGAGACTAAAGAAGGAGATCATATCATAAGCCAAGTAACAAATGACACAGAATCCCTACTTATAGCCAAGAGGAAGCCCTAAAAGGAAGCTTCCAGTGGCTAGGGCCAAACTGAGAGAGAAAATAGTGCGCCCTCCAAGAAGGCCCCCACTCTCAGTAATATGACCAAATAACCAATATAGTGAATCATAGGGCCCAAGGCCAATAATATGGTCTAAATGTCAATAATAGGGCCCAAGGCCAACCATATAGTCTAAATGTCAAATAATGAATAAAAAAAGGGCCCAAAGCCTGCCTATGCATAAAGTAAAGTAAATGTAAATGGACATGGCGAATGTAATGAGCCGAGTCCATAACTGTTCCCAAATTTTATTCATAAATACCATAGAGATGTTCAAAGTACGTAGCTATGCTCCTAAGAAGAATCGACCTAATAGAGAAGACAAATTTTATAAAAGCCAGTATAGTAGAGAAATTTCATGAAAGCAGGCAAAGAAGACAAATCTTATGAAGGTAGGCAAAAGAGACAAAGTCAAAAGGGTGAATTTTCAACATTCTATCTCCTAGGAATCTCTAAAAACAAATATATTCCCCAATTAGGTAAAATACGACATAGAGATATCAAAATTTAAGTATCTATGTTTAGAAATGTCGCCAATCAAAAAGAGAATATAGAACTTATAAAAGCAAGTGAAAGAGAAAAATCATGAAGGGTGAACTTTGAGCATCCTATCTTTGGGAATCCAAGTTGAGAAATCAAACGAAGTTTTGTTGTTCCTTACTACCGTTAGTCCATATATATAATAGAACATGAAAAGTATAATAACTTTTGCTTTGGAAGTCAAAGAAGATGAATATCTACGTGAAACTTTGTTATTACATCATTGACTAACTCTTGCTAGCTTCAAGCTAAATAATCCTTGTTAGCTTGTTTCTTAAAATTTCATTTTCTTAGGATAGAATTATTGTGAACGACATGTTCGTGGCTAAGTGAGATTGGTTTGGAGCCAACTATACTCAGCTTGGAGATAGCAAGATTTAGTTAGTGTCTACTTTGTGGTTAGGGAAAGATCATAAAGCTTAGGTCATAATAAGATTTAAGGTTAGTCATAATTAGATTTTAGGATTCAAAATCAAGTAATAATATTCCCATGTATTGCTAGGGAAAACCATTTGCCAGGAAAATCACAAAGAATGGACACCTCTGAGGTGTGTTATTCTCATGTATCGCGGCAAACCATTCGCTAGGCAAATCACAAAGAATGGACACCTTCGAGGTGTGTTGCTTTTGTTTTGATTCTCTCAAACCTACAAATGATTGCAAAAAGAAAATTATGTGGTGAAATCCTCACTCAAATGTGAGTTCACTCACTTTAAGCTTGTGAAAAGAGTTAATATCCACCTGTAGCTGGGAATGAGTATCAAAGCACATGTGAGCGGCATTGAGGTACATGGCGGCATCATCCCCAAAAAATAGCCAAGGAAGGAGAAGAAACTCTCTCAAGGTACTCTGATGGTCCAAGAACACCAAAAAAAAGTGGCAACGTAGTAACAACATTGGAGACCAACCGATATGGAGCAAGCAGAAATGCCAGGGAACCTAAAGATCATCTTTACAAACAGTAGCTAGGACGGAGGCAAGAACCCAAGCTATTAGGGGATGCCAAGCCTGACAACGAGCAACAATCCAAGGAACAGATAAAGAGCCACAAGCATAATCATGGAAACCAAGATATCTGCACCACGGATGATCAATAATATGGAAAAACCAGCACCAATCAATAGGTCCAAATGAAAGCCAGACTATACGTAACAACCAGGAAGGCCATATATCCATAGGTGAAAATGCTTCTTGGTTTCCAAGGGAAGGCTCGAACTTGAGACCAAAGAAACTTTGGATGCATAGGTGAAAATGAAGCAGTAGCATGAGAAATGAGTCCAAATGAAATCCAAGCTATACGTAATAACCAAGAATGCCAAATATCAAGAGGTAAAAATGAATCAGTAGCATGAAAAGCCTCTAGTGCATATAAGGCCCAAAAGTGTATACATCAGCATCGACTGCAACAAGCCTATATGTAGAAACACAAGGAGACTGAAGGATACGTGTATACTCATCTAGAAATTCTCTTTTCCTAAGTTTCCGGTTTTTCATCTACATCTGGTGGCATTGCCAAATTCATTGACTGGGTGAATAATTTTGAGGATTATTTTTTCACTTACTCATGTTCAGATGTTATGAAAATCAGGATGGCTTCTTTGTGGTTAGATGGCCATGCAAAAGTTTGGTTTTCCATGTATCGTCGCACTCATCCTACTCTCATATGGGAAAGCTGCCCAAATGTGACATAATCTAACAAGTGATAGGTGGTGAAGAAGCTACAAAAATGGCCACCAAGTAGTGTGCAAGAAGAAATGTTGCCCAATGGTAGTAGAAAAGCCAACAAACAATAGGTAGTGAAGAGGCTACCGAAAAGTGAGTGGAATAGGGCGATGGATAGCCAATAACTAGATCTGCAAAAGGCTGAAAAAATGGCTCTCAATTTGGGGCAGTAGGGCGTTGGATAGCCACAAAAAAAATTTGCAAATGGGCTGAAGGTGGTGAAGTAGTGCACGACTTCAAAGTGTAATATCTTGAGAATGAGATGTCCGTTTGGTAAACCGTAAAGTGCAATGAACTTCTTGAAAAACAAAGTATGTAAAGATCCAAAAACATAATCTTGTAGATCAAAAAAAATATTTCAATTTGGCCAAGGTTAGACTTTTCAAAACCTTCACTTTTAAAAGGTCAATAATGGATCTTAAGAATCAAGGAATGATAGGAAAGAACAAGATCCAATCACATATGCAAAAGAACAACTAAAAGATGAAAAGTAAAAAGAATATCCCTTTGGAAAACTTTGCAAGATCGTTGGATGTGGAACTCCGTTTGACATGAAACTTGGATCACTAGTCTTGTCTCAGCCTAGCACCCTCATCGATATCATTATTTTGAACTTCTATTGTGAAAAAGGATGAAAAAGATGAGTTTCTCCAAAAAACTGAAAATTAGGGTTTCCAAAAAACGGCATGCAATCACTTCATCATAGGCTTTGACTTGCGACCCCAATGGAACTAACAAAACTCAAGTCCAATCACAAACAAAAAAGTTATGACAAAAAATGTGAAAAAAATGTCTAGAGAGAGAACGGCTAGAGAGAGAAAAACGTCCAGAAAACTATCTAAAGATAGAGCTGAAGATCCACCAAAAGATGAAGATCCAACTAGAGAGAGATGAAGATAGAAAGAGATAGCAGATCTTAGTCCTTCAATGAAGATCCTTAAACCTGCAAAGAAAATCACAAAATTGTTTATGATCCAAGACCTGCAAAGAAACCATAAAACAAAAAAGCACTCCCAATTGCTCAAGAAAGTGCTCTGATACCATGTTATGAATAGGGTCACTGTTATTAATATCAATGATGCACAAAAAACAGCAAAAGGCATTCACATAGCATTCTCCAACTAAGAAACTATATGAATACCAATGGCCGCCGATAGCTCAGGCAGATCTCCAACTAAGATCTCCAAAATAGTACAACTCCCCTACAAGAAGCCCAAGACTCAAATGATCAAAACTAGCAAATGACCAGCCTTAGTGGCTATTTATAGTGGACAAACCCTACCTCCCTTTATATTGATTTCGAGGGAAAGGGAAATTCAAAAATTAGGGCCAAAAATAGAAAACCGTGTAAAATAGTATTTCTAGGCCTGTCACGTGTAATATAAATTGCGTGTCCACTGATACTGTCAGAAGTAGAGAAGTATGGACTATAATGCGTGTCCATAACAGAAAGTCTTGTAAGTTTGTCAGCACATTAGTAAGTTGACAAGCTCATGATTAGTGTCATGAAAATATATCCTTTGGAAATGATTAGAAGCATAGTATGAGTTCTTGTCTAAATATTTAGTTTTTCATGATGAATTTTGTTAATTCTATGTAGGGCTTGTTGGAATCCAGAAAATTGGATAAGTAGTTGATTTTGAGGTGTTTGGTCTTTTAAGGAGCCCATGTAAGTAGGTTCAAAACATGAAATTATCGTGTTGAAAACATGTTGATAGGAATGAAATTTTGTTAAGATAGATAAATATGTAGCTTGCTCAATTGGCAACTATGAGAAACTTTAGAAAAACGAATTGAGAACTGTAGAATTTCTATCATAGTTGTTGCTGCGTCTCCTCTACTTAGATATCGAAATCTGTTGCTTGGCTGGCGGATGGGCTTCTATGAGCCTAACCTATGACCCCTAAAAATTTGCTTATCTCCTCCAATTTTGCACTATGCATATTTAATGACTAGGCTCCGTGTGATACGTGGTATAGGAGTATAAGTAGGTGAAACGTAGCCACATTAGATTTTACTTCTCAACCAGGCTTATACATAGCATCAAAGCCAACAAACTTTAAGTACAGAAAGCTTTGATCTAAATCTATCAAACTTTTCTCTAATGAGTGTCTTAGTGAAAATATCAACTAGTTGTTTATCTGTACTACAATGAACAACATTTATTTCTCTTGGCAATCTCTCATGTATAAAGTGATAATGAATCTCGATGTGTTTGATTCTCACATGGAACATCAAATTCTTCGCGAGTTGAATGCAACTTTGATCGTCGCTATATATGGTCATAAAATTCTCTTGCTTCACATCAATTTCCCCCAAGATCTGTCTCAACCATATGGCTTCTTGTTGCACATTGCTTTATATTCAGCTTCTATTGTGGATAGAGCAAATGTACTTTGCTTTTTATTGGACGAAGAAAAGCAACTACCAAAAACTTGGAATACATACCCTGTGGTTGACCTGCGAACATTACAGTCACCTCCTCAATCGACATCCACAAAACCACGAATCTCAGGGAATCCTTTCTGCTTCCTGTACACTAGACCATAGTCGAAAGTGCCCTTAACATATTGCAAGATGAGTGTGGTTGCCTTTTAGTGCATTTTAGTAGGTGTTGCCATAAACTAAACTACAATACCAACAACATAGCATATATCTGGCCTAGTCGTGGTAAAGTAAATCAAGCTTCCTACCAACTATCTATACAATGTAACATCAAATGGCTATGACTCATCAAGCTTAGAGAGCTTTTTACCTGGTTCAATAGGTGTGTTTATTAGCTTACAATCTTGTGGCCTGAATCTCTACAAAAATTCCTTGACATACTTGACTTGAGTTAGCCCCACCTCATGTCCTTTTTGCCATACTTCCACCTTGAGACAATAAATAGTGCATTAGGGTGAGATCCATCATCTAGAATTGATTCATTAGATCACTCTTGATTTTATCCACCACATTTAACAATAACAATCAATTCATCAACACAAATTTAAGCAATCACACCATCAAAGCATAAGACATAGAGATTAGGGTCTATGTGTGTTCTCACCATCCCTTAGATTGGAAGTATGTGTCAATCTTGCTGTACCAAGCACGTGGTGCTTGTTTTTTGGCCATAAAGTGGCTTCTTCAAATGGAAAACTTTATGTTCCTGTCTTTCCTTAACAAATCCATTAAGTTGATCCATAAACACTTCCTCCTCCAAATCACCATTCAAAAAAGCGGATTGTACATCCATTTGATGCAAAGGCCAACCAAAATGAGAACCTAAAGCAATAAGCAAGCATAAGGTATTCCACTCACGTATTGGTGTCTTCGTAATCGATGCCCTTACTTTGTAGATGGCCTTTGATTACCAATCTCGCTTTGTGCTTCGCTATCTTCCATTTGCTTGGTACTTCGTCTTGTATAGCCATATACAACCAATGGGCTTCTTACCAATTGGAGGCTCCACTAAGCCCCCCGTTTCATGCTTGGCGATCGAGTCAATCTATTCTTGCATGGCTTTGATCCAAATGTCCTCATCCATAGCTTCCTCATAAGTTGAAGGTTTCTTGCTTTGGATGATATCCGATAAAAGAGCATAATTAGCTTCATACTGATCTGGTTGCAACTTCTCTGTTGTTGATCTTCGCAACTCTCCTTGGATAGATGAATTAGGAAAGTCATCCATATCATGGCTCTCTCCATCAATCTTTCATACCATTTAGGGGCTGCTTCCAGGTGAAAATGTGTCCCAAGGTACATCCTTCTCCTTACCTCTTGGATCTAAAATGGTTTATCCCTCCTCCATTGAAGTCCATCCTATCTCACAAGGTTGTGAGGTGGTATCACAAGGTGCATCACCATGTCCATCATCAGAAATATCCATAATGATCCATCCTTGCCCTTTGATTGTAGCATTCAATCTATATAGCTTCATCTTGGGCTCTCTAGTTCCATCATTAATGACTTCATATTTTTAATTCATGTCCGTTACAAAACAACGATCATGTGCAAAATCTACCTTTAGTTTTTGAGTGATGACTCCTACTGAAGTAGATTCTTCTTCAATCTTGGTACGTAGAGTACCTCGATCATTTTGCTCTTCCCATTAGGTAATTGATAGAAATTGTGCCAATCTCATTGATTTTGCACACTTTGCCATTTGCTTGTGAAACTGACGTTCCATTATCCAGCTCGTTTAGATCACCAAACCAATTTTTATATTCCATCATGCGTCAAGTGGCTCCCGAATCTATGTCAACCTCCTGATCAGATGACAATGCTGAAATGAAGATGCTTGAATCTTCAACCTCTCCGTCATTGACAAGGTTACCTGCTTGCTCTGGTTTTCTTTTGCCCGATTCAGCTAGATACTTGTGGCATTTATTTTTTGAATGACCCTTTTTGCCACAAAAAAAGCACTTACCCTTCTTTTTGGTCTTACTAGACGATCTTTCATCCTCTTGAGTCTTGGGATATCATTGTCTTGTCTTTTTTTTGCCCTTTCCTTGGCCTTGTTTTTGGCGTGCCGCAAGTGCCTAACCATTAGTATTTTGGCATCGGGCGCTATTTTGCTCATAAACATTTGATACGATTTCGCAATGCCGCACAATGCATTGTGCACCAGCTCCATATCACGCCCATGAGAGGTGGTGTACACATGTACCAATTAATACCCATAGAGAAGCCCTAGCTTCTAAGGGATAAGACAAACCCACCTGATCAAGTCAAGTAATGGATAAGACTGACCAAACTAATCAAGTCAAGTAAGGAGGGATAATAGTGCTTGGGGCCCTCCTAGTAGGCCTGACCCACTAGGTGGCCCCCACTCCTTGGTCATATGTCTAAAATAGCAACTAGACTAATAAAATGGGCCATAGGCCAATACATGAATAAAAGGACCCAAGGCCTGCTTATGCATAAAATTAAGTAATAACAAATGTAATCAGCCGAGTCCATAACGGCCTCCACAATATGCAAGGTAAAAATAGCCTACAAGCTGCCAAAAACTTATCTTTTTTATTTTCTCTCTACAGCCTCCAAAATATTTGTTAGGTGCTCAAAATCTCTTCCTCTCTATTGCTACCTTTGTCTCAAGCCCTCGTTTGTCACAAACAAATTTTTGTGGCCTGATTTCCAGCATTTGCTCCGTCTAAAAACTGCACAGGAGAAGTGGGGTCCTAATTTGGGTCCCTTCGAAAAAATTTGCATTTTTTTGAATGTTTCGGAGTATGGAACATTCTCATTTCAGAACTCTCGAGGGTCCAATATGCCCTAGGCTAGGAAGTGGATTGATGGATGTGGAGCTATCAATAGATTTGTGACAAGATTGGTCTGCACAGCCCCCATATGTTATGTGTCTATGGGGGACATTGCATTGGAGAGTGCCAGCAAAGAATCTACATAGGGGTGTAGGAGGTTTCGAGTGCTTTGCATCATTCTTTCTAGGCCGGGTGGTGTGCGCATTTGCTATGCCACAAGGACACTTGGTTGTATGCTTGAGCTAGTAGTGATGGATGAGGGATGATGCTTGTGGTGTAGGACACCAACGTCACCTTAGATGTGATCATAGCTTGTTGGTCTGTTTGTCGTAGTTCCATGGGTCGAGGGCGAGTCCAGATGGATTTGGCAGTTGGGTGATTAATAAACAATCCACTTTCTTGCTGTGTGTGGAACTTGTTTTGAGCATACTGATCTTGGGAGTTGTACAATAAATAAGTAGAAGCACTGACAAATCTACATGCAAGTGTGAAGTTATATATTTACAATGTTGGAATTGTTCTTGAAATCCTAGAGTTTAGACATGCCAAAGGCATGTAAAAAATCATTAGTTCATCAACAAGTCTCTGACTTGTTGCCGAATTGTATCTCAGAAATTCTAGTGTGGATGAAATTTCTCCTACAGGCCCCCATCCATCTGGACGCCTCAGTCCTGTATCTCTGGACGTTCATCTTTTATCAGAACTGATCATTTATTACTCTCCAATTTCTTAGGTTTCCAATTTAAAAGCACAATATTTGACACTTCTTAATGCAATTAGAATTTGGGTTTACCTGCGCAAGTTTTAGTTATCCTCCAAGAGAATTGGTCTGCTTAATCTTACTCTACCTATTTTATGCTTGACTTTATATGCTTTAAGGGTCTAGCTCAGCCTCCTTGGTGTTTGCAGATTTTACACTTTTGCGAGAGATATTTGTGCTTGCTGAGAATTATGCACAGATGCATGGAACAGAGGTAACGAGCACAAGATTGTTTTTATTCATCTTTTCTTAGCTATTTGTTTCAAGACAGAATGATGAGTATGTCTTCTGTGACACTGTTCTGATTTAAGCAGTTAAAAGTGTTCACATGTTGCAAATAAACGTTATGAATAGTTCTTGTGAAAAGCTTTGTGTTCATGATTGAATTTCATGAAGTAGCTGAATACATCCAAATAGTGGAATTCAAAATCTCCACAAAATTTGATTGACCTTTCCTTTATGCATAAAAGCTCTCAATTACTTTTTGAAATCTGTGTAACCTAACTGATAGAACGGTGACCTCTGCCAGGTTCGCCTAACTGATGTCCTTCGTGCCTATGATATTGTCTTGCAAAGGCATGGCAAGGTATTTTTACTCTTCCTTGTGTTTGAAAAAAAGTAAATTACAGATCCGTTTATCCTTTTAAAACAGAATGTGAATGTTTCATATGCATGAGAAAGTTGAGATTAAGTTAATGGCTCAACCTTGCAATAATCTGGTCCAACTGCCTGTGACATGATTCCAGATTAATCCAGATGTATGGACAAGTTGTGAACATTGGACTCTGATCTTTACATTTTGGTATGCCTACAGTTAGTAAAGTTATGGGAGTAAAAGCATCCCTTCTGCACAGAAATGTTTAGGCTGGCCATCTTTTGTGGTTAGGGGGACGCTACTCCTATCAGCTTATCATGGATGTTCTACGCATAAAAAAGATTAATTTTCTCAAGAGATCCTGATCATTTCTTACTGATAGTGATGAAAGAAGGCTTATAGACCTCTCTCTCAAGTATCTGGCAGTTGCAGCCTTTTCAAGTAGTCTATGTGTTTGGACAGTTAATAATTAGCTTGCCTTGCAGTGCTAAGAGAGAAAATTAGATCCTTATTACTAAGAAGCTCACTTACAAAAAGTCTAACCGACCATATAAATATAGCTTCTGCTTGTGCATTACAGTTCTCCAATTTTTGTCTTTGAATCAAGTTGTTAAATCAGTTTAGTGTTCCAAATTGTGCTTGTCAGGCTTTTTATAGATACGACATACTTTCTTTCACTTTGAAATGAGTTAAGATCTATATGCCAGCCTGACCACTCTTCGATTGATGAAAGCTATTCCTTCACATACCTCCTGCCGACTGGCCTTGTTTCAATGCTGGTGAAAGTAACCTATTTGCCTAAAATAAATGGTAATAAGGCAGGTGTTACTACACAGAGCCTAGAAAATTCAGGTTAGTGATCAACCACAGGCCCTGCACTGTACATTGCTTGTATTTATTGTACTGGCAGGATCCAACAGAAGACACTTTCTACTATAGGATGCTTCTCAAGCTTAGTCTCAGATCAGAGAATGACTGGTGGAATCGCCTCAATCAAGAGATTGCGGTATATGCTTTCACTTAATGTTGTTGGAAATTTTTTTTATCTTTTTTGTCATAGAAGTGCCTTTAACAGGAGTTGTTTGCTTGCTTAATTGGTAGAATGGCTTGGGGACTGATTTTATCTTGTTCAATTCTCTTGAAAAAAACTTCTGTTATCTGAATGAATAGGGAAACAACAATCTTTGCAATAGCATTGCAGATACTCAATAAGCATTTTAACAAGAAAATTTGCTGCTTATTGAGTAAAAGGTTTAGGAGCTCAAAAATGAGTAGATAGAACGAGATAATAATAAATGGGTAGATAATGTTCCTTGAAAACATTGTCCTGTAAGGAGGTATGACGAGTTATGGACTTGGCTATTTACATTCGCCACGTCCTTTCGCATCTACTTTACCGTTATCTTTTATGCATAAGCAGGCCTTGGGCCCTCTATTTTATTGTTTACTGACATTTAGACTGTATGGTTGGCCTTGGGCCCTATTACTCATTTATTGAGATATTACCTTTTTGGAGGGGGGCCCTCTTGGAGGGCGCACTATTTTCCCTCCCAGTTGACTCTTATCCTCTGGACCCCTTTTTAGGGCTTCCTGTTGGGTATAAGTAGGGCTCCAGTGTCACTTTCATTTTCAGCTGATGATATGGATCTCTCTCCTTTAGCCTCTATATTCTCTCTCTGTCTTGCTTTCTAGGATTAAGTCTTGCTTTTATGCTACTTTCTAGTTTAGCGTTGGGTTACTTGCGGATCTATTCGTAACTTGGCATCAGAGCACTTTCCTGAGCCAAATTTTTTTTCCAAAGAGCGCCCATCCACCGCACCTACCTCTTTACCCTACTCCTTGCCCTCCATTGCTGCCCCTCCTTCACCTCTCTCGCTACCCCTGCTCCCACGCTATCCCTCCCCCTAACTCCATCGCTGCCCCTGCTCCCTCCCCCCCTACCTCCATCGCTTCCCCTGCTCCCTCCTCCTTCACCTTCCACGCTATTCCTCCCCCCCCCTCGCTATCCTGCTCCCTCCTCCTTCGCTACCCATGCTCCCTCCTCATTCACCTCCTCATTCACCCAGAATCACAAGAACAACTTTTTGCAGAAGTTCATACTGCTTTCGGATTTCTCTGTTTATGCAAAAGTGATCTCTGCTTCCATTGATGATTTCTCTATTGGTGAACACAACAGGTTGAAGCATTGATCTATTGCACCTACCAGTTCTTGTGAGAGTCACTTACGTGTTTTCGATGGTGTACCTGTTGTGACGACTTATGTCCTCTCCTTCAGTTCGTCCATTGGATTCCGTACGTCTCTCGCTCTTGCTCTAGTTTCATTCCTCTTTCAGTATGTCGGAAGCTCATTCTCCGACCACGAGTGAACACCCTTAGGATGCTTTGACAGATCATATTCGTCAGGCCATGGATGTTGCTATTTCTAGCCTCTCTTCTCGTTTAGATACTGTCATGACCAATCTTGCCTCATTTCAGTTCCAGATTGACGCACTACAGCCCCATGGTCCTGGCAAGGCTCCTATGACGCCTATCCTTGGGACACCGTCGTCCTCCAGTTATCCCGGTGGCCATTTTGGTGGACCTCCCATTCCGGCTCCTCCACCTCCTGGATTTCACCCCTTTTCACGTAGGACAGGTCCTGAGCCACACTTTGCTTGTGATTTCCGCGTCCGGATACAGGTTACTACCTATTCTGGTTCCTCTGATGGGAATCTTCTAGAGAATTGGTTTGCTAAGCTTGATACTTATTTCCAGATCTACCCCAAGACTGATGTTCAGAAGATCCAGTTAGCCGCCTTACATTTAGATGGTCGGGCTGCCACTTGGTGGCAGGTTTTTCGTTCTGATCCTGAACGAGAGGGGATGCATTTATGGCCATCTTTTCGCCGCGACCTTCGCCATGCTATGATTGATCCCTTAGTGGCTGAGTCGCCAGCGTGATCTCTTTCGTAATCTCACTCATACTAGCGACTTGGCTTCCTACACAGTTCACAGAGCTATCTTACCTCTTTTCAGACTTACAGCCTGTTGAGCTCATCTCACGCTACATTGCAGGACTTCGAGGTGCCTTACGCTATGATGTCGCATCTTTTTGATCCCATACTCTTTCTGATGCTATGTCTCTTGCTAGTACTCTACATTATAAGTACCCTGATACACCATTCTCCCGTTTTCCCGCCCTCGTCCCCCCTCAGTTTCTACTCCAGCCCCTACATTGCCTTCCTCCTCTATGGCTCCTTCTACCACACGTCCTCCTATTCCTTGCCCTGCTTTTGTCTGCCGTTACACTTCCGCAGAGTTTGCCGACATTCAGCATAAATGTCTTTGTTTCCGTTGTAAGAGTCTAGACCACCTTGCTCGTGATTGTTGCCAGACTCCTCTTACTACTACTACTGTTTTCTATCATGAGGGCACTGATACTGACGATTCTGATATCTATATCCATATCTCCGACGACCTTGATCATGTTTCTGAGCCTTCTTCTGACCTCCTACCAGCTACTTGCCATGCCCAACTTGCTTATGCTACCTGGACTGGGCATCCTGGTCCTCGATCCATTCGTTTATGCATATCCGTGCTTCACCTATTTCTGCGCCACAGCCTCTCAATGTTGAGGTTGCCAGTTCTCATTCTTTCTCTAGCTCTCAGATGTTCTAGGGCTTGGCATACCGCATTGGGGATTTTTCTGGACAGGGGGATCTTTATATTATTCCCATGGAGCGCTATGATCTTATTCTTGGTGCTGATTGGTTTGCTTCTCTTGGTGCCGTTACATTGGATTTGACACGGCAGACACTCACTTTTGTGCATGACTCAGTTACCCACTCCCTTGTTGGCATCGATTCCCAGGGTGATTATCAGCTGATCAGTGGGAAACAATTTATGCGTAGCCTACCTAAGGCTCATTGTGCGGCTCTCTTATGTGTACAACGTGCTACAACAGCTCCTTCAGTCACCATTTCACCACCACCAGCTGTTCCTCAGGTGATATCTGACCTCTTACATCGGTATGCTTATGTCTTTTTAGAACCTACGACGCTACCATCATTGCGTGATGTTAACCACCACATTGATTTACGCCCTGGGTCTGCTCCTCCCTCCCGTCCTCCCTACCACATGTCTAAGTCTGAGCGTGATGAGGTTGAGCTTCAGATCTCTACTTTATTAGACCAAGGTCTTATTGTTCCCAGCCATAGCCCTTTTGGTGCCCCTGTTCTCCTTGTTAGTAAGAAAGATGGCACCAAACGTCTATGCGTAGACTATCGTGCCCTCAATAAGCTAACTATCCGTAACCAGTACCCTATCCTTCCCATGGATGACCTATTTGATCAGCTTGGCACTTCCCAGATTTTTTCCAAGATATACCTTCGTTCTGGATATCACCAGATTAGGATGCACCCCTCTGACGAACATAAGACTGCTTTTTGTACCCATCTTGGCTTATATGAATTTCGTGTGCTTCCTTTTGGTGTTACTAACGGTCCTCCTACGTTTCAGAATGTTATGAATAATATTATGCGTCCACTTCTTGGTCATTGTTTAGTTTATTTCGATGACATTCTCATTTTTAGTACATCCCTTGACGGGCATGTGTCCCATCTCACGTCTGTATTTCTGTTACTCATTCACCATCATTTGTTTGCCAAACTGTCTAAATGTTCTTTTGCCGTTGCTGAAATTGAATTTCTTGGGTTTCTTATTTGTGATGGGCGTATTCGCCTTGATCCTCATAAGGTTCAGGCTATCCAGGACTGGCCTACACCAAATGATGTTCACCATGTTCGTATGTTCCTCGGTTTAGCCACTCACCTTCGTCGCCCTGTTCCACACTTTGCCACTGTGGCTGCTCCTCTTCATGGTCTTCTAAAGAAATCTCATACATTTCTGTGGACCCCTGACTGTCAAACAGCCTTTGATACCCTTCACCGCACTATTGTTGATGCCGCTGTCATGTGCTTACCTCGATTTGACTTATTGTTGAGACTGATGCTAGTTCTATTGGTTTTGGGTGCCTTACTTCGCCAGTCCCAGCGCATCATTGCTTATGAGTCACGACAGCTTTGCTCTTATGAGCAACGGTATTCTGTCCACGAAAAAGAGCTTCTTGCCATTATCTATGCTCTTAAGAAGTGGCGTCATTACCTGTATCGTATACCATTTGACATTGTTATTGACCACCAGTCTCTCCGTTATCTGTTATCCCAACGAGACCTTAGCGATCATTAGTTTCGTTGGTTGCAATTTTTACAATCCTTTGATTTTTC
This sequence comes from Diphasiastrum complanatum, assembly GCA_029204225.1. NCBI lineage: Eukaryota > Viridiplantae > Streptophyta > Lycopodiopsida > Lycopodiales > Lycopodiaceae > Diphasiastrum > Diphasiastrum complanatum. Next base: position 42,580,868 of record CM055098.1, on the reverse strand, counting down.
TATCTTATATTGTCCTGGCCGTTCAAACGCCGCTGCCGATGTTTTATCCTGTCTGCCCGCTTTGTTACACACACTTGTTGCCACCATTCCTACCTGGTTTAATGATCTTCCCTCTGCTTATCTCACTTGTCCTGACTTTCATGATGTTTATAGTTTTGCACCTCCTGTTTCTTCTCGTCCACACCAGGTCTATTTCACCCTTGATCACCGTCTTTATCATTTTGGGTCTCTCTGTATACCTAGCTCCTTGCCTCTTCACCCCCAGTTATTGTCTGATGCTCATTCCTCCCTTGTTGGTGGCCATTTTGGATCTCAAAAGTCTCATGCTCGTCTTAAGGACCACTTTTAATGGCATCTGCACAATAAAGGAGATCAAGGGCAATGAGTTGGCCTACATCCCAACTTTAGGCACTCAACATCCATGAAATCTGAGCTAGCCCTTCTTATTCATAACTGCACTTTTTGTGCCCGCAATAAATACTCTCATGCTAAGTCCGCTGGTTTGCTTCAGAGTTGGCCTATCCCTCATCGCCAGTGGACCGATATTTCTATGGACTTTATCCTAGGCCTCCCCCGCACCCAGCGTGGTCATGATTCATGTATGGTGGTGGTTGATAGGTTCTCGAAGAAGGCACATTTTATACCGGTTCACAGTACTATCACAGCTGAGCAGTGTGCACGTTTATTCTTGTCAAAGATTTTCTGCCTCCATGGATTTCCTCGTACTATCCTTTCTGATCGGGATAGTAAGTTTACCTCTACATTTTGGACAGAGCTTATGCGCATATTGGATGTTCAGCTTTTTATGGGTTTTGCTTATCACTCTACTGCCGATGGACAGTCCGAGGTCCTTAATCGGATCCTTGAGGATTACCTTCGCCATTTTGTTATTCCTTCAGGGAAGGACTGGGATCAACATCTATGTTTAGCTGAATATAGCTATAATAGCTCAGTTAGTACCAGCACTGGTGTCTCTCCCTTCTTATTATCTCATGGTTATGCACCACTGTTACCTGGGATACCTCTTCCTCCTGAGGATACACCTGTTACACTTGCCTCTTTTCTATCAGGTGCTCGCGAGCTTATTTCTTGGGCCAGCACACATCTACAGCATGTCCAGCAGCGATACTAGACTTCTGTTGATCGTCATCGATGGCATGTTCAGTTTCAGAATGGGGATATGGTTTATCTACGCCTTCGCTTTGCTCGACACCACTTTATTCAGGGCCATGCTTCTACTGAGAAGCTTGCACCATGTTATTATGGACCTTATCGCATATTGGAGGTCCTTAGTCCTGTGACATATCGGTTGCAGCTTCCTTCTTCGACACGGACCTGTGATATATTCCATGTCAGTTTATTACGTGCTGCTATTGAGGATGACGCTCCTCGTGATGCTGAGTTTCCTACTGATTTAGAGTTATTTCCCTTCCTACCTACTGCTATTCTACAGGTTCGTCTTCATCATAGTCGGCGCTGACAGCAGATTCAGTTTTTGGTACAGTGGGATGGTCGTCCTGTTGAGGAGGCCATATGGGAACCTATGGATGTGTTCTATCATACACCTTTGCTTGTGGACCAGGCTTGTGCTCTTGCTGCACTTATTGATTCCTCTGTTACAGTTGCTGATATACCAGGACCTGCTGCTTGATCCTATGCTGCCTCTTCATTTCACGGCGGGGCTTTCTTTTGTGTTGGGGAGAGTTATGGACTTGGCTATTTACATTCGCCACGTCCATTCGCATCTACTTTACCGTTATCTTTTATGCATAAGCAGGCCTTGGGCCCTCTATTTTATTGTTTACTGACATTTAGACTGTATGCTTGGCCTTGGGCCCTATTATTCATTTATTGAGATATTACCTTGGAGGGGAGCCCTCTTGGAGGGCGCACTATTTTCCCTCCCAGTTGGCTCTTATCCTCTGGACCCCTTTTTAGGGCTTCCTGTTGGGTATAAGTAGGGCTCCAGTGTCACTTTCATTTTCAGCTGATGATATGGATCTCTCTCCTTTAGCCGCTTTAATCTCTCTCTGTCTTGCTTTCTAGGATTAAGTCTTGCTTTTATGCTACTTTCTAGTTTAGCGTTGGGTTACTTGTGGATCTATTCGTAACTTGACGAGTGATCTATTTTTTTAAATGGGAAACATGAAGGGTGGAAAAGAGAGTAATGAAGAGAGTGTCTCATGCCATATAACATACTGGCTAGCTTTGTCATTTTGGCGGATGTATCTCTCGAATGCTGGTGATATTGAAGCATGGAAACCCATTCCTAAGGTTTTCCTTAGGAACAGTTACAGAACCGTTTTTAAGTTTAGGAACGGTTCCTTAAAAAAAGAAGAAGAGAAATTCTTGCATTGTTTACACTAGAGGTTGAAATGCATCATATTGAGGGGTTTGAGTGCACCAACACTTGGGCTATTAGTTAAGGGCTTCACAAAATAAAGTACCTAAGGAGCGGTTAGGTATACCTTATGAACTTATGAGCTTAGGAATAAGAACATGAACAAGAACATAAACTCCTTTTTATGCAAAAACTTAGAAACTGATTACTTAGGAACATGAACGATTCTTAAAAAACTTTTATTTGATATTAATAAAGATGTTTTGCATTTCCATCTACAACATTTGTTGAGATACAAATCATTCTTCCCTTATCTGAATGCATCGTTCCACAGTTCTACTAGTTCTATAAAAAGCTACTAGTACACTTTGTCAAGTTACCATTCCGTAGGTACCTTAGGAACTAATGAACTTAGGAATAGGAATACGAACAAGAAAATAACCCCTTTCTTTTCTTAGGAATAGGAATAGGAACATAAACAAGAACAGAAACAAAATTTCTATTATTTTTATGAATGTGTTTCACCCCTTGCATAGTGAAGCTATAATAGGATTCTAGGTTGTTTTAAAAAAAAATTCATTTCTCTTTAAAATGTTTTTTACCTAAGGAACTATTCCTAGGAGCGGAACGGAACGATTCCATTCCATTCCTAGGAACTATGTGTTGAAGGCTCTAAGCTTTCTTCACTGTCATTTAGGTTTCTACGACATTATGCCAATTTTTTTTGAATTGATGACCTATTTTTTCCATGTCTCAATTCAATTCTGTGGGTCGTCTTATACCATTCTAGAGCTTGTAGCTTATCATTAACTACATCATTGCTCAATGCTATTGTTACGAGCTCGTAACCAGTGCCGAACCCTAGAGAACACAGATAGGTCAGATACCACATTCAGGGTCGTGTCCAGCGTACACGGCCAACAGGGCAAGACAGTGTGAGTAGTGTGCCCCAGCACGGTCCATAGCCATGGCGGGCCTAACATAGTCTAGGGACCCTGTCAGCAGGATAGGGCCCCCAGTTGGGTCTCGACGTGCAGTTGGCCACGTCAGTGACACGTGGCTGACACTTGCAGTTGCATGCTACCAGTCCTCACACTGGGCTAGGAGGGGCTTACTCTATATCAGGGGGTAGGCAAGGTTGGGTGGATCAGTTAGTGTTTGCCCTACTGTGGTGTTAGGATCTATTACACTGGTATCAGAGCCATCTCCATCTTTGGGAGCTGAGTAGCAGCAGTAGAATAAGCTATCAGAGGATAGGAAAATTCTTGGAGATTTTCAGAAAGGCTTAGAGGAGAGAAATCGCTGTAGAGACAGCTATCTAACCTGGAAATTTCAGTGTAATTCCAAGCCATCCGAGGAAAAATCAGAACTCTACTGTAGCATAGATCCACCACTGTAGTATAGAGGATCTAGTTCTGATTCACAGGAGGAAATTACTGAGATCTGAGTGGAATCTGGAGAGGGAGAACTATACAGATCCAGCGCTGTGGGCTCTTGATAAATCTGACCTTTTGCAAGAGAGGTGAGCCTCAAATCATAGGGATTTTGGGCAGGGAGGCTACTTGCCTGGCAGCGAGGGAGGAGCACACTCCAAATCAGAATTTTCCAGGGAAGTTAAGCCCCAAATCCAGATTGTTTTTGGAGCCACAGTTCTGAAAGGCAGATAGCGAGGGTCTTCAAGGATCCAATCAGAAGTTTCCCACAGTTCCAACTCTTCAAATCTGAGTTTTGGAGACAGTTAGACCGCTACCCTGGCAGCGAGGGAGGTCCTTGGCAAAAACCAGATTTTGGCAACTGATTTCGAGTTCTAAATCGGAAATTTGGAGCGGAAAGAGCACACCTCAGATAGCGAGGCAAGGGGTTAAGGCAAATCAGAACTTTGTTTGCTTTTTGGTACCATGATCTCTAATTTTCCGGACAGCAGGTCTGAAAGCATTTGAGGAAGAGCTGAGAGTTCTTTTCGTGATTCTCTCTGTGGAAGTACAGTTCTCAGAAAGAGCTAAGTCATCTTTCCTTTCCTTGTACAGTTATAAATTAGTCTTTTTGACTTTTTTCATCAGAAGTTAAGGTACCTCTCTTTCAGTTCCGAAAATGACCACTCCTCAAGGACCTGATCAACCTCCGGAGAGAGGCTTCGACGAACTTGAAACAGAAGCCTTAGCTTACAGTAAAGGGAAAGAACCTATGGAAATGGAAGAACAGGAACAGTTCGCCGAAGAACTCGACGAACTGGTTACCAAGGAGCAGTTTCTCCAGTTGGTAACAGAAGTGGATGAACTGAAGTTGGCATTAGCCAATTTCAAGTCCAGTGTGGACGACTCGTTCACTGAACTCAAAAGCTTGATTTTGAGTTCCGCGAAAGGAAGCCTTCCCTCCACTTCTCAGTTATCCCCTTCTCCACTTCCATCAGTTTTGGGTGAGACTTTACGGTCTCACCCAGTGTCTTTAAAGATTTAAAGCCTCCTACTTTTAATGGGGAAGAGAAGGATAGAAATGCAGACATTCTACAAACCTTCCTCAGCAAATGGAAGAACATTCATGCTCTTAAATAGACCCCTGACCATTTGCAAGCTATTGAGGCCAATCTTTCCTTAGGGCCCATGGCCTATAAGTGGTGGTTAAATCTCCAGGAGACTGGGCAGGACTCCCCGGTCATGGAAAGCTTTTGAAGAAGCCTTCCTAAGAGAATTCCTACCTGAAAATGAACTTGATAGAGCCTGGGAAACCTGGGAAAGAACAATAATGGACAAGTCCCTCATCCAATATATCTCGCAGTATCGAGAAGCAATTTTAAAGATTAAAAATATGGATGACTATCAGAAAATCAGGGGATTTGTCCGTGGCCTCAAAGATGAATATAAAGTAGAGGTCCAGAGAAACTCGCCTACTACCCTTGAGCAAGCTCTCAGATATGCTCAAATCTATGATGATTCAGTGGGTAGGAAGAGGGCGAGACAACAACCACTTTCTGAGTAGCCTCCTCAGAAAGACTTTCAATAATTTTTAAAAAGAAAGAATCAAGATCAATTTAAAAGAGAAGCTCCTCAGAAACGCCCTTCACTCATACAGCCCTTAAAACTAGATGATTTTGAGAAAGCCAAACAAGAACGTTTGTGCTTTGTGTGTATGGGCAAGGGACACACAGTCAGACAGTGTCCCATGGGGCCTTTCACTAAAAAAGATAAGAAAGATAAGAAACAAGTTCATCTTGTTCAGACTGTAAGTTTTCCCAGTGACTCGGCAGCTTCCGAGATCAAAGTGTATCATGAAGATCATGAACACTGTTGCCAGCTGACCTCTGCAATGCTAGCAAGACCCTTCAGCTTTGGGCCGCATGACCTAGTACGTATGCATGGGAAAGTTGGTAACCAGTCAGTAAGAGTTATGGTTGATGATGGGGCAACCCATAATCTCATCAACTACACCCTGGTTAAAAAGCTTAAACTACCAGAAGTACCTAGTCAGCATAGGTACATAGTTTCATTAGCTAAGGGTGAACATAAAAAAATATCGGAAACTATGGTTAGTAATTTGAATCTTGGTATTCAGGGGCACGAAGATGAAGTATCTTCACTCCCCCGAAAATTTCATTCTGCTAAGGCACAAAGAAGATTCAAAGACATATAATTAATGATATGTTTATTTCTAAAGTGAATTACCATAGGAAAGTTTTTGAAATAATTCATTCCCATGATCACGTTATCCTATAACAGTTGTTTTGAGTGATCATATATATGCATAACTGATTAGTTTTGTCATTTACTAGTCGATGTGGCTAATGGATTATGAGTAACTGGGTTTTTTGTAAAAATTTCATAATGATGACCGGTAACTGATGCTGCATGCTTTGCATGCCAGTGGATTCGCCTTGACACAAATTCCCAAAAGCACAGTACCCTAAAATCAAGAAAAAGCTGACATGCATCAGAACAATTCGAGATTTTAGCAGATTTTACTCAGAAAATAGCAAAACTTCCGACGACAATATCTTAAACTACAGTGCACCAAATTGGTCACTATAAAGCACAGTATAGAGGGTATGCATGTTTCCAAGATGACTCCCCCATCAGCTTGCCACCTTAGATTCACATCCTGCCACCTTGGCTTCACGCGTGCAAGCACAGAACACTTGAAAATGAGGCAGGAGGGTGCACATTTCCAGAGGAAATTTCTTGAAGACCCATGTTAGGCTTCACATGCCCTCACAGAGACATCATAGACAGGTCTATAACAGTCCCTTAGAGGTCCTGAAGCTCAGTATAGGTTAAGAACGAGCGAAAACAAGGTTTCAAGAGGGCGCACTACCCACCTATCTTTGGCAAATCGGAGCACATACCTCCACTACCAAATTAGAGATCTATGGCTTGATCTGAAGGCCAAAAGGACTATTAAAAGGACGGAATAAGCACCATAGGTGATCCCTTTACAATTTCAGAGAATTAAATTGCCAAAAAGGCATGGAGATTTCAATTTCTAGCCTTGCACGACCTCTACAGTTTGTCCTTTGTACTGATAGTGATAGGACAGCTTCAAAGGATGTTGGGGAACATGCATGCAAAGTTTCTAAGCATTCCATCAACTGTATGCATCAAAAAGTAGGAAAAACCTTAAAAAAAACATGGGTTTTTGATATTTTTCCGGCTTTCCACTATGTTTTGACACATAAATCCCTCATGCAACTTACTAATCATTAGCAACTGAAAATAATCTGTATCAACCTTCAATTGTTCTGATTTTGCTGGATAATAGCTCTTACTACCTATTTCTAGTAAAAACTATACTCAAAATCAAGTTATTTCTAACTAAAACATAGCCTAGAATTATAAATCTTGCATAATCCTAGCATGCAATCATTAATTCAGCAATTAATGACTCCCTAACAGAAGGTACACTTGCTGGAAATTCAAAACTACCGTAGGTTATGGGAGATTCAAGCAAAAAATCGTCATAAATGGCTAAAATCGACAATAACCATATTGCTATGGACAAGGCCGATATCTGATGGATTTTTAGAAGTGGAAATACTGAGAGAGCACCCACTTGGAAGCTTGTTCTCCACCAGGAAGAGAAAACTGGATTGATCTCTACCATAGAGTCGACAAAAAGCTTCACAGCTCCAATCCCTTGATCTTTGTAAGCCTTGCTCTGATACCACTGTCAGGAGAAGCACCTCCAAGGTCCTTCTTACAAGACACACACAAAGGAATAACTGTGGAGTCAACCCACCCAACCATGCAGAAGCCATTGATCAATCTCCAATACCTTCACCCCCATGCCATAGGATAGGATGCAGGTGTAGAGAGAGGATCTTGGCAATGAAAACACATAATTGTAATGGGAGTAGTGCAAGTTTCTCCCAGAGGAAATAGCTCGTGCTTACCTGTGCATATTTCAATGCAAGCATACAGTATTCCCATGCATGAAAGTCATTACTATTGATACTCTACACCATGCCAATAGCTATCCTAATCCATGCAATAGCTCCACATGTCATAAGATGTGTGAATGGGTCCTCACAAGGTTAGAAATTACATTCTGGCCTGGTTCAGAATAACGAGGCATAACCGATAATCTCGAGTACTGGAGTACCGGGTATCCAAGTCTATGATTATGTTGAATCCTATATACAGGACATGGATGTAACACCGTATATGCTACTATACGAGAAACATGTTGTAACCAAGCTTGTGACTGTGTACCCTCTATGATGCTTGGAACCTCTACAACACCGAGGGACGGTACAACCTTTTCTATAGCTAGAACATCATGCAGTTGAATTTTCTAGGGTTAAGTCTTGCTTATGTGATGCTTTCATAGCTTAAGTCTTGCTTATGTGATGCTTTCATAGCTTAGCTCTAGATCAGTTGTGGCTCTATTCGTAACTTGGTATCATAGCACTTTCCTGATTGCTGAATTTCAGATCTAATCTTTTGATTGGGTGCCATTTTCCTTGCTGATTTTTCTCTCTTTGCTAAGGGCTTTCGTCTCTTTGCTTCAGCAACATTCAACACAGTTTGGAGGACCAGCTCCCATCAAAGCATTTTCCTTGGCGGAGCTTTAGCAGATAGGTTAGCGGAAAGTATATTCCGCTAAATTTCGCTCTCGGAATTTTTTTTTTTTTTTTTTTTTTGGCAGATTATTTCCGGCGCCCAAGTTCCAACCCTCTATCACCATTTCAGCTTGTTTGCAGGCTCTCCAGTGCCCCAATTCCCTCATCTCTTTCGTCGTTCCTCCTTTCATTTTCAGCCCTCTTTCACTTTTGTTTGCAGGCTGGTCCAGCCGCTTCATACTTGTCACTTTCGTCCGTTTTTGTCTCCATTTTTCACACCTTGTTTGCAGGCTGTCCATCGCCCATCTCATCCAAATTTCACGAAATTCCGACTCCGGTGTGATACTCCAATTTGTCACTTGCCTCCTGGTTGTCCAGCCCATTAATTACAGCCTTCATTTCACTTTTTTCATTTGCTGATTGCTGTCCCTTTCTTAGTTGTGATAATAGTGGTTTTAATAGACTAATTTGGGGTGACGACAAGAGTCCCGCTCTCTTCAAGTTTTCGTCTATTCCTTCCACTATCATTATGGTACATTCACCTACCCCGAGTGAGACTACTCAAGAAACCTTATCCGATCAGTTTCCTCGCATAGATGAGACCCCTTTCTGGCCTCGTTCTTCGCTTCGATACGTTATGGCGGACTTTGCTACTATCGCAGTACACAGATTGATTTCTTACAACCTCATGGTCCTGGTAAAGCTCCTGTTTTTCCTTCATTTGGGACTCCCCCTCCATTGGATTTCTATCTTCCTCTACTAGTCAGCCTGGTGGTGGACTGTTCATTCCACCTAACCCACCTCCTGGTTTTCTTTTCTCGTCCCCACTTCCTGAGCCACACTTTGCTCGAGACTTTCGTAATAGGATACAGCTTGCTACCTATTCCGGTTCCTCTGACGGGAACTTATTAGAGAATTGGTTTGCTAAGCTTGACACATATTTTCAAAATCTACCCTAAGACTGATCCTCAGAAGATCCAGTTGGCTGCTTTACATATAAGATGACGCGCCGCCACGTGGTAGCGAGTATATAGAGATGATCCGGATCGGAATGGGCTCCATGTATGGCATACTTTTTGCCGTGACCTCCGTCATGCTATGATTGATCCTCAGAGGCTCGACCGCCACGTGATACATTCCGTAGATCTCACTCCGACCATGCTCTTCCTTCTTATTCAGATCAGTTTATGGAGCTTTCTTATCTTTTCACAGATCTACAGCCCCCTGAGCCTTAGTTCTCGTACTTTGTTGGCTTCGTGGGTGCTTTACGTCATGATGTTCATCCTTCCGTCCTCCCACACTTGTTGAGGCGGATGCCTCTCTTGCCAGTACTTTACACAATAAGTACTCTGACACCCTCCTTCCCGCTTCTCCCGACCCCGTCCTTCTGCTATCAATCTTTTCCCGCTACATCCACCCCTACACCTGCCCCTTCTGATTCCAGCTCTCTCCATTGTCCCTATCGTCTCCCGTCCTCACGACTCCTCGACCTGGCTTTTTGTCCGACGTTACACGCATGCAGAGTTCGCTGACCTTCAACAGAGGCGTCTTTGCTTCGTTGTAAGAGTCCTGACCATTTTGCCCGTGATTGCCGTCAGCCTCTCCCTACTACTACTGCTAGTTTTGTACCATGAGGGCACTACTCCAGATGATTCCGATATCTACATTCATATTCTCGCTGAGCCTGACCTATCCCTCTGAGCCTTCCACTGATTTACTTCCTGCTACTTGCCATGCTCAGCTGGTGCTATGCTACTTGGACAGGGCGTCCCTGGTCCTCTGCTCATTCGGTTACGTGTACGTATTACAGGTCGTGAGTATATTGCTTAGTTGATACTGGCAGCACTCATTCTTCTTATTAGCAGTTATATCACTAGTCGGATCGTGCTTCACATGTTCCTGCTTCACAGCCTCTCACAGTTGAGGTTGCCAGTTCCCATTGTTTTCCTAGTTCTCAGATGTTTCAGCGTTTACCATACCCCATTGGAGATTTTTCTGGACAGCAGATCTTTACATTATTCCTATGGAGCGTTATGATCTTATCCTTGGTGCTGATTGGTTTGCATCTCTTGGAGCCGTTACACTGGACTTGACACAGCAGACATTGATATTTGTACATGATGCAGTTACACACTCACTTGTTGGCATGATTCTCAGGAGACTTCTTGTTGATTATTGGGAAGCAGTTTTATCGCAGCCTGCCGAAGGCTCATTGTGCAGCCTTATTATGTGTTCAGCGGGCAATATCAGATCTCCAGTTTCTACTCCAGCCGCTGTTCCTCAGGTGATCTTTGACTTATTACATCAGTATGCCTTTGTCTTTTCAGAAACCTACGACGCTACCACAAATACGTGACGTGAACCATCATATTGACTTGCATCCTGGTTCTGCTCCTCTTCTAGTCCCCCTTATTCGTATGTCTCATCTGAGCGTGATAAGCTTGAGCTCCATATTACTGCCCTTGTTAGATCAGGGTCTCATTGTTCCTAGTCACAGCCCTTTTTGGTGCCCCCTGTTCTCCTTTTTAGTAAGAAAGATGGTACCAAATGCCTTTGTATTGATTACCGTGCTTTAAATAAGTTGACTATTCGTAATCAGTACCCTATTCCACACATGGATGACCTCTTTGACCAGCTCGGTACCTCTAAAATCTTTTCCAAGATAGGACCTTCGTTCTGGATATCACCAAATCAGGATTGCAACCCTTCTGACGAACATAAGACTGCTTTTCGTACTCATCTTGGTTTATATGAATTTCGTGTGCTTCCTTTTGGTGTTACTAATGGCCCTCCTACGTTCCAAAATGTGATGAATAACGTCATGCGTCCGCTTCTTGGTCATTGTGTCTTGGTTTATTTTGATGATATTCTTATTTCTAGTCAGTCTCTTGCTGAGTATGTTTCCCATCTTTCCTCTGTATTTCAGTTACTTGTACATCACCAGTTATTTGCTAAGTTGTCTGAATGTTCTTTTGTTGTTTCTGAGATCGAGTTTCTTGGTTTTTTTTTTGTAATGGACACATTCTCTAGACCCTCATAAGGTTCAGGCCATCCAAGATTGGCCTATACCAACTGATATTCATCATGTTCGTATGTTCCTTGGGTTAGCCACTCACCTTCGTCGTCCAGTTCCTCATTTTGCCACTATTGCAGCTCCTCTTCATGCACTTTTGAAGAAGTCTAGTACTTTTCTTTGGACTTCTGATTGTCAGTCAGCGTTTGATACTCGTCCTCGTGTTGTTGTTGATGCTGCCGTTATGTGTTTACCACAGTTTGATCAGAAGTTTCTTGTTGAGACTGATGCTAGTAATGTTGGTTTGGGTGCTTTACTTCGCCAGTCATAATGTATTATTGCTTATGAGTCGCGTCGTCTTCGCTCTTATGAGCAACGTTATTCTGTGCATGAGAAAGAGCTTCTTGCTATTATCTATGCTCTTAAGAAGTGGCGTCATTATCTGTATCGAGTTCCATTTGACATTATTACTGATCACTAGTCTTTACGTTATTTGTTTTCTCAACGTGACCTTAGTGATCGTCAATTTCGTTGGTTGCAGTTTTTCCAGTCTTTTAATTTTTCCATATTGTATCGTCCTGGTCGTGGTAACACTGCTGCTGATGCATTATCTCGTCTTCCAGCTTTGTTGAATACACTCGTTTCTACTATTCCTCCATGGTTTGATGATCTACCTGCAGCATACCTTACATGTTCTGATTTTCGTGATGTTTATAGTTCTGCCCCACCTGTTTCGTCCCGTCCTCATCAGGTTTACTCCATTGTTGACAACCGTCTTTATCGTTATGATTCTCTTTGTATTCCTAGTTCCTTGGGTATCCGTTCCCAATTGTTGTCGGATGCTCATTCCTCTCCTGTTGGGGGTTACTTTGGTTTTCAGAAGTCTTATGCTCGTCTCAAAGACATTTCTATTGGCCCTCTCTTCAATCTGAGCTTGCTGTACTTATTCGTACCTGCCCTTTTTGTCTTCGTAATAAGTACTCCCGTGCTAAATCTGCTGGTTTTGCTCCAGAGTTGGCCTATTCCTCATCGCCAGTGGACTGATATATCTATGGACTTTATCCTTGGCCTTCCCCATACCCAGCGTGGTCACGATTCATGTATGGTGGTAGTTGACAGGTTCTTGAAACAGGCACATTTTATACCAGTTCGCAGTACTATCACAGCAGAGCAGTGTGCACGTTTGTTCCTATCAGAGATTTTCCGCCTGCATGGATTTCCTCGTACTATCCTTTCTGATCGGGATAGTAAGTTTACATCTATATTCTAGACAGAGCTTATGCGTATATTGGATGTACAACTTTTTATGGGTTCTGCTTATCATTCTACTTCTGATGGGCAGTCTGAGGTCCTTAACAGGATCCTTGAGGATTATTTACGCCATTTTGTTACTCCTTCAGGGAAGGATTGGGATCAGCATTTATGTTTAGCAGAGTATAGCTATAATAGCTCTGTTAGTACCAGCACAGGTGTCTCACCATTTTTATTATCTCATGGCTATGCACCTCTTTTACCTGGCATTCCTCTCCCTCCTGAGGATACACCTGTCACACTTGCATCTTTTCTATCAGGTGCTCGAGAGCTTATTACCCGGGCCAGTTCTCATTTACAGCATGTTCAGCAGCGTTATCAGACCTCAGTTGATCGTCACCCGCCGCCATGTTGAGTTTCAGCTTGGAGATATGGTTTATCTACGCCTACGTTTTGCACGTCATCATTTTGTCCAGGGCCATGCTTCTACTGAGAAGCTTGCACCACGTTATTATGGGCCTTATCGCATTTTGGAGGTTCTTAGTCCAGTTACATAGCGCTTACAGCTTCCTGCTTCCACACACGCCTGTGATGTATTCCATGTCAGTTTATTACGTGCTGCTATTGAGGATGGCGCTCCTTGTGATGCTGAGTTTCCTACTGTTCCAGAGTTATTTCCAGTTTTACCTATTGCTATATTACAGGTTCGTCTATAAACATAGTCGACGCCGCCGACAGATTCAGTTTTTGGTCCAGTGGGATGGTCGTCCTATTGAGGAGGCCACTTGGGAGCCTATTGATGTCTTTTATCATACACCATCACTTGCGGATCAGGCTCGTGCTGCACTTGTTGATTCCTCTACATCAGATGATTGTTCTAGCTGTTGATGCACCAGGGCTTGCTGCTACTTGATCCAGTTTCTTTTCGGCAGGTTGGGTCTTTTTCTTTTGTGCCAGGGAGAGTTATGGACTCGGCTCATTACATTCGCCGCGTCCATTTACATTTACTTTATTTTATGCATAAGCAGGCCTTGGCCTTTTTTTATTCATTAGTGACACTTAGACTATATGGTTGGCCTTTGGCCTTATTATTCATTATTAGGCCATTTGGACATATTACTGAAGAGTGGGGGCCTTCTTGGAGGGCGCACTATTTTCCCTCCCAGTTGGGCCCTAGCCACCGGAAGCTTCCTTTTAGGGCTTCCTCTTGGCTATAAGTAGGGAAACTGTGTCATTTGTTATTCAGCTGATGATATTGATCTCTCTCTTTAGTCTCCTTAATCTCTCTCTTTCCTGCTTTCTAGGGTTAAGTCTTGCTTATGTGCTGCTTTCATAGCTTAAGTCTTGCTTATGTGATGCTTTCATAGCTTAGCTCTAGATCAGCTGTGGCTCTATTCGTAACTGGTGCCCTGATACATATTATAATGGGTGCAGTGGTAGTGTCCATGAGCCTTTGATCCAATTTCTACATTCACATTCAAGCTTGATGGAGCTTGAGTAGTTTAGGCTCTAGATTAAAGAGAAAAACCCAAGCACAAGAATGACTATATAGAGTAAAGACCATTGGGTCAATATTCAATGAAACAACTTCACCGCTACAGTTGGTCTAGTCAAGGCAGTAAGGACAAAAACTTCCAAAAACTTTTGAAGCCAAGCACAACCAAGTTGGCTTTTTGATGAATACACATACTTTATGGTAGAAGGTTAGAGTCTTACCATCGACTCTCTTGTCAGGAAGCCATTTGAGGCTGCACGCAACCCTACCAAAGCCATCATTAGGTCACGTATTCTTCTTGTGGTGAGTCCATGATGGTCACGGACTGATTAGTCATTTGTAACCTAGAAAAAAATTGGCACAAGGTGGACCTTTCAAGGTGGCTCAAAAAGATTGAGGCTAGATTGAGATGGGAAATTGAGCTGAATGCACAACACTGGCCATTACTGCAACTTATATAGGTGATGCCTAAGCTTCCCAGACAACTGGAACACTTGCCAAGACAAGCCATCATCCACAATGGTTGGTGACCTCATCAGCATGAAAGGTTGCTGTACATTCAAGAAAATCCAATGAGCATAACCAATTTGTCTATTCTTGTGGTAGAATATGACACAAGCATTGAGTCCTTGATGATGATCAAAATAGTCATAAGCCATCTGATAGTGATCATATAATTCCAATGTTTCATACATCCTCAAGCTATTATTATATGAGCGAGTAGAAATTGATCCTTGAATCCTTCAACTGACAACATATGACATATTTCTCATTCCTTGTTTCCTAAGGGGGCTTTGTTTTTGTGTGGAAACCTTTTCTTAAAGCTATATGTGAGATCGTAAATCAAGGCATCCACAGACTCAAGGCTAAAACCTAGTTTCAGCTTTAACCTGTAAATGGTGGAAGGCTAGTCTAGGCTGTCAGCCTCTTCAATCTTTTTGTTTTCACCCTTTCACAGTACCAAGGTTTACATGCAGTTCATTGCGATAGAGTTTTCCCACTTCGAGCGTGTAGTTTTCTTTAATGTAAAATATGTTGCAGCTGAAGTTCTGGTTAACTATGTTTCTTATAAACTATCGAATATTCATCACAAACATTCTTTTATTTTTTTATAAAAATCTCATAAGGAGCAGTCATATAAGATTATTCTTTATTTTTGCAGAATAGCAATGCCTTATTCAAGGGGAATTCTTTTCGAGATCGAAAAATTCTTCTTTGTTATTGGCTGCAATGGCGTTGCTACCAAAAAAAGGGGCTGAATCAGGCGGAATTTCAGTCCTCTTTACGGTATTTTTATCATACAGGAGATAGTTCTTTGCAGGATGAGGAAGCTAAGAATCGTTTTCACCTATCACAGGCAGAAGGGCTTGGGTGCAATCAGACATTGGAATTTTCTGCATTGCAAGCTCTTAATAGTGAGAACGGACAAGGTGTTGTGCAACCTATTCTTCAGCTTTCTGTTAAGACGACTCGATCTTTTTCAGGCAAGGTGAGCCTTAGCATAAAAAAAGAAGGTGATTTCTTTTCACAAAGAAAACTGATTCACTCATATGTGATAAACAGATTGAATTGATAGAGTTCTTATTGCTGCCTGTACTTTTATGTAGATGCTAATGGAAGGACCAATATTATGATGGTTTTTACTGATATTCTTATTTTGACAGAATGCATCACTGGCCAATGCAAGTCTTAAGTTACCTGTACATGAAAATAAGGAAAGCCAAACATGCATAGAGAACACAATGATGGCTCAGCCAATTTTAAATGGGAAAAGGTGGACTATTGACCATTGATTCCTATAACTTAAAATTGTCATTTTCATATTTTGGATCCCCTCCTTTTGTGAACTTTAATGCGAAGTATAAAGTTGTGGACAAATCAACAAGAATAAGAGGCCTTATCTCTCAATGTCTTGTAGTAGAATTGTATTTTTTCTTCTTCGAGAACACCTAGATTGTTGACTAGTTTAAATAGAAGTTTTAAGCCAGGTGAATTCTATGCTATTTTATACTCACCTATCTGAAAAAGGTGAGCATATCTTCCTTTTCTGCACTTGCCTTTTGCCCATTTATTTGTTTCAAATTAAATTTCTGGGAGAAGCCATAAAAACTCAAAGAGGTTGCCAGTCCCTTTTATAGATCAATTGTCTTTCTGCTAGTTGTTACTCAGCCAGTTGCAGGGGTCGTTATGAGCAGATACTAATCTCAGCATTGAATCATAAGCCCAAAATAAATCATTCATTTGAACAGAATGTCCATGTCGTGAAAAGCTCCAATTCTTTGACTGTTGTTCTGCTTGGCTTGTCTACAATTTTTTGTCAAAGAAGATAAAATACTGCAAACGCTCATGAATGTTATGATTGAGCTGACACAAATGTTCCTATGATAAGTTCGACCAGAGTTTGAAAATTCCATCAATTATTCATCTGGTTTGTGCTGCTGCAGTCATATTGAGAAATAGCTTTTGAATGTGGGGAAGTCATTCTATTTGTTGAATGAAGGCTCCAAAACAATCAATGTTGACCTCTACATTACATAGTAATACGCAAAATAGGGTATAAGTTCTGACAGCCATAATAGACAAGATACTGGTGAATGCTTCCTGTAAGGTACTAGTCATTGCTATTTAACAATTACTTTTAGCCAATATGTATTTGGGCCTTCTTGCGAAGACAGTTGTCAAACAAATAAAGCTAAATCCAAGGACTGACTCTAAGTCACATATCTTGTACTTATCAAGTGATGATAACATCAACAAAGCATTTTACTAACCATACGCATATAGAATCTTCTTAAAGTCTTAGAGAGCAATAGAGAAAGATTCTCAGAAGCAAGTCTAGGACTTCATGAGAAAGTAGGCTGTAATCATTGAGACAGCTGTTAGTGATGGTGTTAACTGAATTGCTACAGCTAAACTGATCATAAGCAAGGATTTTTGTAATTATAGTTCCCTTCAGAAATGAATGACAGTAGTCCGTAAGAATGAAATCAAGAACTTTAAAGTAACTGTGGACTGAAGAATGTTATTTGGTACCCAGCTTTCAAAGTGCACAACAAAAGTGAGCCCTTCTAGAAAACTAATAGTTAACCGAGACTCGGTATTGTGAGGCACTGTGGGACCTAACAGATCTGACAGGAAAACATTGGGACACTGAACTAAGAATAATTTCATATAGTGCCTTGATTCTTTATTGCCATAAGAGATTAAATACCAAAATCAAAATAAGAGCTCGTCAAAAAATTATAGGTCAACTGGTTATCTCAAACTGACAAAATAATGAGACACAGTGATGGCAAGAAAAGCCAAGTGTATTGAAACACGAGAATCATTGCAAAAAGACTGTAGAAATGCTTGCAATCAATAATAATTAATGTCCTTTGGAAATGAGGCTTAGTAAAGCCAAAACACTTATATTTAAGGAGGTACCAAGATTTAGAAAGGGCACGGTCAAGGACAACCAGGCCAAATTTGGCTATAGATGTATGTACTATTGAAGGCATAAGTACTTGTTTCAATTTTCTCAGTGACAATTGATTGAGCTGGAACATTGATCAGGTTTAGTCTGCTTTGCCACCATGGAGTAAGCAACTTGCTACAGTTGTGTTCAAGGAAAGCCAACAAAATCCTAGCATATGGATAGAAATTGGTGAATGCAGCAAGTGATTTGCGGTAGCAAAAGGATTGTACTCAGTCAATTGACAAACTGAAGAGATTAGTATAAGTTGACATGACGTGTACAAATGAAGATGGAAAAGCTGACAATTTATTTAAATCTGGATTGAACAAAACAACAGAAGAGTTGGAGTCAACTAGGGATGTGACGTAAAACAAATCAGTACGAGGGACAAATATGTGACATTACAATACAGACCTCATGATTCCAGTGGCTAAGAGAGTAAAGGCTGGTATTTTATGTAGGATAGTTAGAAGGAAAAGTAAGACATCTGGAATAGAAAGAGTGGTGCTTAGAAGCCCATGGTGGTTAAGATGTAAGAACAGATTATGGAAAACTAAAACTTTGGGTTAAGAGCTAGATGGATAAATCGGTTTATCGAAGTCTATTTTGTACCAAAATCGTATCAAATATGATAAGTGTGCATCCACTTGTGATCTTCAGATATACTTGATATACTTTCAAGACAACATGTCTATGCTTTTTCTTGAATGTGATCCAACTGTATGATCAAAGTATGCACAGAAAATTTACACCATAAAAGCGAAAATACTTACAGGGCCTGAGGCACTCCTGTAAAGATTGGCCACTGCCAAGTACATCATCTTAACAGAATACCGATAAGCATACATCTTCAAGCACACAGGTGGCTAACTTAAGCAAAAGAGATAGTCTAAACAATAGAGAGCATTGCTCAATCAGCCTGTTCGTGCTAAGCTCTGCTAATAGCAGCAGTAAAACAAAATATTTTTGCCAAAGCTTCTGCAGTCCAGCTATATACTTATTCACTATATAGCAATCCAGATGCTCTTGATAATCAATAAGTTTCTTGATATCCAGATGTTCCATAGCTCCATAATCCCTAGTCACTGAAATAAGCCTGGGAGACTAGCCAAAAACTGATTTCGTGAGTCCTGGACGATCCACATAAAACAATTCAAATTCATTCCAGACATCTCAAAGAATTCTATGGTGCAATAATAAAAAAGTGTGCAATACTTTCTTCCACTTTTTTACACTAACAATTTCTGCTCATGTGGCCTCTATATTTCAGTCTTACTGCCAAAGGTTGGGCTAAAACTCAGAAGTAAAGAATTGTAAGGTTGGTTGGCCTGGTTTTTCTTGTAGAAGCAAATCTAATTTTTCAATACATAGGTGTGATCTGACCTAGTCATTTATGGTGTACCAGCTGAAGGTGAATTCTCCTTCTTAAGAATCCCAGAGTCTCTTTTGTAGCAAACACCCCCTTTCGAATTTGACTTTTTTTCCTGTTACCACTTCTCCTTGTAGACAGCCACTACCTAAATGATTAAGCTGGCAATAGTTCTTTGGTAATTAAAATCATGAGTGACCCTCATGTTTGATTGTGTATGATTTTACTCTCTACTGGAGAACTCTCTTTCCCATGCTTTTTTCTGATCACATTCCCAGACTATTTCTGTGTACATGCATGGTTCAACTCTAGTTAGTAGTTTTACTTATTTGGAACTGTGCAGTTTTAAGGCGATATCCCTCCTAATGCACCGTTGTAGATTCAGAGCTTTACAGCAAGCACTAATGAAACAGTTTTGGTTTTTGCATTTGGACCCACCTGTTTTAACCTTTTGTCCTAAAAAATGTGTCAAATTTTGGTATTTATACGTGTCTGCGTACTCAAGTGGACCATTACAGCCAGATTCAGCCCTAGAAGCTGCTAATTTTGAACAGGATCCCTTCAAAGTGTAGGGCATACCAATAATGCACATATTTGAACACAGATTTTTTGAGTTTCATATAATCCTTGCCGACAACGCCATTTTCTTAAACCTTACAGCAAAAAACTGGCATATACTACTCCTGTACGTGTTGTTGATACTGTATGATTAAAAGGGCATACGAGAATACAAGATTGACAATGTGAAGCACATCAAACTCAGACTTGTGTACCTTTGGCATAGAATCTGTCTGTCTTTCAGGAAGAAGAACTAATCTTAGCATCATGAAATCTGTAGTACATGAAGTACTATCAAATTCTCTTCAGTAACAGATTCCACATATTTTTCTTAACAAAACAGAATCAAAGCTGTCTTTTGACTACCTCTTGAAAGTCATGTCTCATCTTCTTTCTGAATTCCATGTAGCATCGTTGTGTATTATCACAGATAGCATATTACTAGCATGAACAGATTTTGAAAATAGGACTTTTTCTTGAGAAAGATTGTTCAGCATGTACAAGAAGTCTTACATCCATTTGAAACCACCTAGACCTAATTGCCTGAAAATATAACCCTGAGGCACTTTGTCATCATATCTATTACTTCCATAGCGATCTATGCATGCTTAAACAAGTAATTTTGATCCCCTACTTCAGTTTCGATTCATCTTTAATGCCTTGACTGCATCCATTTCATAACTTCAAATCCACTTGGTTTGAAGCTTTTTGTAAGCATAATACTTTTTTCTACAGTGGATTCAAAACATTTCTATGTGATAGTTGGGCGATCAAGAAATTCATGAGAGCTTGGAGACAAAACATTTCATCAATGCGGGGAACTTTCTGAAGTGGGAGAAGGTCAATATACGAAGTGTCTGATCCCATTCTCGTTTTTGGAGCATGGAATAATTTTATTGACAAGGAGAAATGTGAGTACCTGTCTACCAGATGACTGCCTGGTTTCTTCTACGTTCTCTAACATTTTGAACGGTTGCTCTTGATCATTGTGCTGGGCAAGTCAGTGGATTTCAGCATTCTTTGTATACTAAGACATGTGAATCATGTCCATGCCCCCTTTGTGCATATATCCTTTGGAGATCAAGAACGAAAAGGCATTTGCTGATACTCTGGCACAGAAAAGCAGCAAAGATATACAGAGCACATTGTCAGCCTCAAAAATGGTAAAATAAAAACTGAAACTTTCCCACATTTTGGGTATTTAGAACAATTTAGGGATGTAAAAAAAGAGATATATCTTCAAATTTTCATTTCTATAGTAATTTATCGTTATATGAAAGCAATTGCTTATATAGTCTGCTGATTGTTGAGTTATTCTTCCATCGCTGTCCAGATCAGCTTCAAGAAGATTCGTCTCACCAAGTTTTCATTATCCACTATGGCGGAGGAGGTATATATAGATTAAAATTAGCTTTATAAACGCTCTTTCTTCTCCACATGTTTGAAATGGGGTTACAACTATAATTGAATCCTTCTTTGAGCTGAAACATCTCACAGGCTTCTGCAGGTGATTCAGCAAGATGCTGTCTTTTCCCAATGCCAGAACAAACCACAAAGTCCTTATTTTGACTTGCTGTTTGCATGGTATAAAACCAAAAATCTATAAATACTTAAATGAGGCCTTGCTTTTTTACATAGCGTCGAAAGTATAAGTGCAACTTAATGGGTGTTCTGAAATATATGTTTGTTTCAGGCTATTGACACGCAGCTGAATATTCAAGTTTGATACGAAAAAATATTTACAATTTAGACCACTTTTATTAATGTGGTGAGATGGCTAATTGATAAAACTTATCTTTTTGTATAGATTGGAGAAATTTATATATTTGGCATGTTCCACAATTCAAACAATCATTGAAGATGTCAAGGAAATATAATCTACTTTCATGAGGATTGATTACTGCTGGAGGCTAATAGTAATTTATGATTGCAGAGTGGTAATATATATGGAAAGACCAATACAAGAAAACGTGCACAACAAGTTTCTTGCATACAAAGGAGAAAATGCTCTCTGAAATTGTCTAGTCTTCGAGAGTGGCAGGTAACACTCTTCCCTCATAGATGTCCTTGGAGCTAATGGTCTGTAAGTGTTCTGCAACAGGACCGTACTCCGTAAGCTACTGTTTAGTTTAGTTACTTAATCAATGTTTATTGTTAAGATTCTTCAAAATATTGGGTGTACTACTGCAAAGCAGAAGTACCTAATAGAAATATAAACGGCATAAAATTTTACAACAAAAAGAATGCACGTGCCAAACACCCAAAAATAGCACAAATGTGCACACAAAAAAACCAGACATAGTTGTACTTCCTTGCTGCCACTGGGCAGGAACTTTGTTGCTTCAATTATACATCTAAGTATCTCTTGCATCCATGCAAGAACAATACTTCATAAAATTAGACAGATTGAAGTACACCATGCCGTGCCCTATTGTTATCCTTCTTTCAATGCATTTCGTACTGGGCAACCTTGTAAGGCTTGAGATGTAAGTGGTCAACATCGTTATGTTGACCTGTTTGAGAGATCAGTTTGGCATTCTTGTCATATAGTTTGTTTATGCTACAAAAGGTTGCTCGCTAGACCTTACATAATATTTGAAGGTTTCATTTGATAGTAGTAATGAACTTTGTGGACAACGGGTTTCAAAGTCATAAATATCTCAAATCTGCTGCATGTTGTTATTGCATTTTTAAGAGCACAAATCAGGAGCGTTTCAAAAATCTTAGCTACAGTTTTCTTGCTTCTTTTGAAGGCTTATATAGACATATTTGAAATCTTCTGAGGGGTATGATGCTATCATGGGAACAATGTAAACCCAGTCAGTGTGCGCCCACTTTTGCTATTAAAGAATTTTTCACAATTCAGTTTTATAAACATCCATCAGTCTGTTCTGGTACTCTGGAACTTTATTTTGGATTTCTTATGAGCTACAGAACTTAAGAAGTGTATTTTGGATGGAATCTGCTAATCTAACTTGAGAAACACAGTCTTGGGTGCAACGGAAGTGCTCTTTGGACAGGTGAGCATCCTTGGAGCTTCTTGGAGGAGAAGATTTCTGCAAAAAGCAGTGTTGAAAGCATGGTCAATATGGTGGCAAAAAGTACACAAACGAGAAAGAAGGATGGAAATTGTTACTGTCACTCAGAGAAAAGGTCAGGTTGCATGCCATCTGTACTCAACAAGAATTACCACTTTCCATTCGGCTTTTAGGGAATGATTAAAAAGTTTTCTAAAATATACGTAAGGTCTTCATGGCTTCTAATCCATGAATGCCAAAAGGACTAGAGCATTAATTGGTATAGTCTCAATTTTTGGATTGTACAGTATAACCTTTGCAAAATTATAAATCTCAGTCTTTTATGGCAGGAAGTAGCTTGAGATTGTTTGTGCTTGGCGAGATGAAGCATATTTAAGAAGAAGTACGCATGCCACAATGCTGGAAGCTGTACATGATTCAAAACCACGTTACCTGCAGAAAGTAGTCCTCTATCCTTAGCCTGCTGACTTATTTGTACCTTTCTTCAGGGTCAAAATCATGTGTTCAGAATGAGGCATGATGTTGACAACTAAAGTTTTAGACAGTTGGTTCTAGATCTTTTTCTCATGATTGTCTGTGAGTCAAATTTTTCTTTATGTCTCTTCCATGTCTTATAACTTCAACTACATAATATTTTGATCTTCTCATGTTTCTTCAAGTTTGCAGGTTATTGACTGCTTGGAAAGCATGGTTTCTGGAAGAAAAACATCAAAAGGCCCTTGTTGTATCAAGGTATCATATGCCCTTGTTGGAAGTACCTGCTATTTGAGCGACATACAATCTTGATCTCCTCATTTGGTAGTTTGAAGAATGCTTGCTAGCTTTTCCTAGATTATTGTTCTTGGTTTGATATTCTGCTGTCATTTTCCCAGCATACGGCACATGCTGATGTGTTACCATAGAAGAGGCTTTGCTAGATGGAGAAATTTATCTATACTTGCTACTGCGGAGAAGCAGGTCGTTTTTCCTTAATCCTTGATGGTCAAGAATGGAAGTTGTGGTGTTAGAACTTTTAATCTCTCTTGAATATGGGAGATTTATAATATTATCACTTTTTTACTTTTGATACTTCAGAAGTTAAGGAGCATGGAGAATTCATGCAGAGTTGCAATGAAAAGGCACTATTGGAAGCTCTGGTGCCAATGGTTGGTTATTCAGGTCAGATGGTTGTTCAGGGCTTCTCTGCTTTTTTGCCTCATTGATTTCTACATTTTCAAGAACTTAATTTCTTGCCTGATTGTGGATAATGTTCACTTAGGATGTGCATTTTGAGTTTGTTCTGTCACTTTGACATTTTTCCTTGATGCAGACAGTCCTGTGGGGATTTCTTACAAAAAAAAGCAAGAGTTAGTGAGCGCATGCCTCAAAGGGCTGCACTGGCATTCCTTGGTAATGTTTAGAGTTACTTTTTTAATCTATAGCTTTCTACATGCATCTGTTTACATTATTGTTGTGCATGTATAAAGGTAAAATGTGTAGTAAGGAACTTGATGCACAAGAACTTTGACGATTTCTAATTCATGCACAGTTGTCTCAGAAGAGCATAAAAAAGATGGAAGAGGCAATTTCATTTTGGTGGTGCAGAATGTGTGACCGTGCAATTAAACGATATCATGATAAAATGCTCTGCAAAGAAACAGAAACTATGCTGTTGTGCATATCAAACAAAATTAACAAAGTGACAGCTACAACTTTAAATTCAAATAGGTAATTATAGGCCTCCTTTTGAAGAAAAGGTGCAATGCTTTAGGTCCCAATAATTTATAATCTCTGTTTGCATATTAACAGAAAAGAAAATAGAAAATATTGCTTTGAAATTTTCAAGTATCATATTATACGTGACAGGGCTCAGGGCTAATGTAATGTCATTAATAGAAAATAAATCTAGGTGTTTATTTTAGTAGAGAAGCTAAAAGGATAAGTGAACCCTGAGACCAAGAGGTTGAATGCATATCAGTAGTGAGAGCTTTACCTTTTTTAATTAAGGCTTCTAAATGTTTACCTTTATCTTAACCATAGAGCATAGTTACCCACTCCAGACACAGAACATATTCCAGAACATCATTCCGGAGTGTGTTCCAACCTGCAATGAGCCTTAAAAGAAAAAAATCTATTACCTTTTTTTTTTTTGTTCCAAGGAGATCAGCTGTTACTTGCCACCATCCACAACAACATACCACAAAAGTTAGTGCCATGAGGCAGACAAGTCTCTTCGCTGATATCCGGTTGTTATTCCTGTCGAGAATAGTTTACGAATTATTGGGCAACAGAATTTCAAAACAGTAGTATTTTTTCATACATTCTTTAGTCTTAAACATCATTGTGGAGCATGGTATGGTTAACGTCTGTCGGTTGCCAGGGCACTTGCCATACTGGCCCAATTTACCCTACGCACACTCTGAAAGTAAACCTTGTGGGTAATCGTCCTTTGAAATCAAAAAAGCATAAAGACAAGTACAATTAGTTGCTCATTACAATACTGGTTGCTTGCGGTTCCTTATGTGATGGGTGCTTGCCAACGTATATGGTCAGTTGCCCACAGCCTACAACAACCACTATGACAACGAGCAACCACATATGCATCTATACCTTTTAGCAAAAAGAAATATAATAACATAAGGCACTATTAATAGTTTCCAAGTATCAGTAAAGTAATCCTTTTTTATTCCACAGTAGTGGGCCGTTTTAGTACAGTAGTAACTTTGTCAGTCGAAAAGCAGTGTACATGGTTCCATTGTGACCCAAAAATGTGTGTACCCTTATCAAAAGTAAGTACAATGTAAATCATAGCATTTTCATATTGTCTGTATTACCACTACCTACTCTTTCAAAAGTTAAAACTCTCCAAATTTATTCTTGTCAACTCACACATGGCATCCAGTAATGGACCTGTGAATATTGAGTGACTCATAGGGTACCACACCCATGCCCCGCCAAAGACCTGTGACCCGCACCCCGTCTACTTGCCGGCTAGCATCTTGTCACTGACCGCTAGGATCACGATGGTCACAATTCACCGCGTCTCTAACAGCTTGTCAGGTAGTCACACCGGTCACTGCTTGTGATGCACCTGTCCCAGCTTGGGACAGATGTCCACTCCGGTCACTAGCCTTTGCTGATACTTGGCCTCAGGCCCTCTAGTAACCGGTCGTGCCGAGGTCATGCTAGAGGGACTGGGCTCTAACAATCCTTCCGTCTTCTGGCTAGTCATCGGTCCTCGATGAAAAACTTTGGGTAAGACTTCTGCAAAAGTCTAGATATGTACAAAACTACAGTATTTGCATGTCTTGCATGTGACAAAGGATGCCCTTTCCAAGTCACTAGATACTCTTAGAGTAGACGATTTCTCAATCGTTGCTCCCTTTGATCTAGAGCTTTCTCTGGCCCATAACTTGTAGTGTCTTTCTCCTCTAGAGACACAAGTCCTTCTACAAGATTATCGCCATCATGCAAACATCGCTTGAGTTGCTAACATGAAACACTGGGTGCACCTTGCATCCTATAAGCTACTTGGACAACTTTCTTAATGATTAGTCGTGCTCCACAGTACCTAGGAGATATCTTGGCACACTTTCCTGTGCGTAGCACCTTTGACTTGGAAGGGACTAGTAGTTACCCAATCTCCAGTATCAAACTCCCGATACCTTGTTCTCACGAAACGTAGCTTTTTGCCCAAACTATATTGTTGTTCTTTCGTAATTGGTCTGTTAAAGGAGCGGCTACTCAGGAATAGTTCATAACGAACCGTCAGTAGAACTTACAAAAGCTTAAAAAAGATTGTAACTGGTGTATATCGGCAGGCCTCGGCCACTTCTTAACCACAGCCACCTTGACTGGGTCAACCAAGATACCCTCAGCCGTCACTACGCTATCCAAATGTCTTACACAACTCGGTCTTCTGAGCATTGGCATACAAGACAGAAGCTTGCAACTTGCCAAATACGGTTTGGAGATGAATCTCATGCCCCACTATTGCCTTATTATAGAACAATATATCATCAATAAAATTGATGACAAACTTGCCCATATAGTCATGCAAGACATCATTCATGAAGATCACTTCAAATCAACCCAGGTGGAAGGGGCCTGATTGGACTTCAGTAACTTGTGCCACCACAGTCAGCAAAATCAGTAAAATGATAAACAACTTTGCGGACTCGCCAACCTTTATCAGTTGTGGCCCGTTTCAAGTCAAAGTATTCTTCCCATTTATGTAACCACTGATCTACAACCTGTAGTTCTTTGAGGAGGCTTTCTGTAATAGATCCTAACCACAGTAGGGCAAACACTAACTGATCCACCCAACC